>LPNX011123059.1:140131-151529 GCA_001517045.1 Pseudotsuga menziesii
CCATGTCTCTGTTGGAATGTGTCTTCCTCCATAGCCACATTTTCCATATCTACATAGTTTTAGGCCATATTTTGTGAAGCTTCTGAGTCAAGAATGTATGGAGTAAATTTTTTTGAAAGTGCGTACATGCAATGACTAATTTCTTTTAGTGTGGAAACTTGTTTGTTACACTCCTCATCTTCCTTTTATTCAAAAAATGTTTTATACATGTAATACTCTTCTTTATGTGGTCATTTATTGTATAAAGGACACCATGTATGCTCTTATTCGGTAATTTCATCATTGGAGTTGAAGTCTTCATGAAAAATCCTTGTTCTTTTATCCATTTTTCCCTTGTATGGGGGATTTTTCGTACTTGCACCCATGTTCTCCTCACTTCTTGTAAGTGCATGCTCCTTTAAGTCATTTTGAAGGCCCATTTGTGATATCTTATCTTTCTCTTGAATAAGAGAGGAAAAAAATACATCTAATGTAGGCAGTGTGAAGGAGGCACCAAGAGCCAATATAGTACAATGAAAAGAAAACACAAAGATACTATAATCAGGACCCAATTTGGAGTGAATAGAGAGCAGCAATTGTGTGCCATTCCTATTTATATTACACATATTGAGATGCACGATAACTAATTTGACCTTGGTGAAAAATTATTGAATAGAGTCAAAATCAGTTGGTGCCAACTTCATTAGTTCCACCTCTAATTGACGTCCCATCAATTATCATTTCATCTTATGTTTTTAAGAGGGTGGACAGTATGGTACATACTTCATTTGGAATATTCTTGTTTGAAATTTGATAGAGTACATCTCAAGAAATATAATAGAAAAGTAACCTAAATGTTTCATCCATTCTATTCAAGTATTTATATTTTTCAACAATTGAATTTGGTTCTACCTAGGTGTCCATTATGATATGGTAGATCCATTTCATCCTCAAGGGTATCTACACTCTTGATTTCCGTTCATAATAGTTTAATGGGATTAGAATTTTTTGGGAATATAGTTCCATTACAACAAATGAGATCTGTGATGGTTGAAAATGAGATTCTTTAAATTGCAATAGCTTGATCCCTAAAAACAAACACTATAATACTTACTAGTATAGAACCCCTGCAGCTCTAATACCATGTAAAATTTGAGAATATGGATATATATACTAAAAAAAGAGAGGTATATAGTGAAAGAGATCAATAATAAAAAAATAAATGTATTAGCATTAATCATTACAGAAAAGAGATGGACCAAATAACAAGAAACAATGATGTATTACATTAGTCTTGAAAGAATGATGGAGATGTAATATGCAGGAAAAGCAATTATAATAGGTCAAGGAGGAAATTTGAAATGCTCATGCAGCGCATCAGATGTTGGTTAGGATTAAATAGAGACAAACACCCTTAGTTAGGCATACACACTCCCAACTTTTGAGGTAAACTAACTTAAGAATTCCTAACGAATAATTCTAACTGAAAGAGGTAAATGGAACTGATATCATGCACATGCACAATCCTAAAAGGATCAGCTCGGGTTCTAGTCACTAAATATATACATCAGTGGTAAGTTATGACCTAATTTAGTGGAGCACATATACTTGGTAAATTACCTTGGACTCAAACACTCCTAAAATTAGGCTAAAGTTCCCTAGATCTAGGAAGGGACACTTAAATCAAGGAGTTTATCTAGGTCATCCAAAAACAGACATTAGGGTTTGCTAAAAATGGTACAAAAGGAAGTTTAAAACCCTTAGAGTTAGAATTAATATCTAGGGTGACTCAAGTGGTCAAATTGAATGGGGTTTGGCCCACAAAATTCATGAAGTCATGGCTTAAGTAACTATATAGGAGAATGGTGCTATGGAGAGGATTATTTTCTCTAAAATTTATCTTAATTTGGTATATGAACACATAATATTACTTTGGAGAACATTGAGGATATGCAACAAAATAATTCCAAACATGCCATTATGACAGTCATTGCACTAATAGTGTGGTGCATAATGTATATAAAATGGAGAATCAATTAACCCAGCAGTAGTGAAATACAATTTTCAAGTTAAAAACTTTCAATATCTGGTTGTTCACTACAAAAAAACCATCATTAATTTAATAGGAAATAAGATGTGTTAAAATTGCATGTCCAAAGTGCCCTCCTCAGAGAGTTTTTCTGCAGTTGTTTACTGGTATTATACATGTATATGGATTTTTTTGTTTTCAGATTTTTGTTTGTTCTGGCCTTTTGTTTATATATATATATATATATATATTCTTCCAAGGAACAATAACTGAATTTTTCTTTAAAGTAAAAAGAAAATTACATTCTTTAGGTGCATATTGCACTGTAACATAATGTCCAGGTTACGAAATATGCCCAGGACAAAAGTAAAATAACAAAATTACATGTAAGGTGATGATCTGTTTATCCTCAACACTTATTCACAAGTCTTAGAGCATCCATCAAAAATTAAGTACACAGTGCTACTAAAATGTCTGGTTTGTTCCTTAAACATAGCAGTAGTGAATATAGAGTCTTCCAAGATAAAAAAAAAAAACCTTCAGTATTTGGTTGTTCACTACATAAAACCATCATCATCGATTTAGCAAGAAATAAGATGTGATATGTTATTACATGTCCAAAGTGCTGATTGTAGAGGCACCCTCCACAACTTCTTAAATGTGAAGTATTTCAGGCTGTGGATCCAGCCCCTCACCAGAGAGTTTGTCTACAGTTGTGGTCAATTTCACTACATATGTGTAGGTAAGATATTTTTGTGAACTGCAGAGATATAGCTTTGACATGTTCTGAAAGTGTTAGGTGAGAGATGTCATTGATGTTTTGATCATTGATCATCCACCTGATGACTAAAGAATCCATGAATACCTGAAGATCTATAATTTTCAGATGATGGGCTAGTCTAAACAGAGCTCAGGGTGCAAGAAGCTCAGCTCAATTTTTAGTACCATAACTTGCATTAGAAACTAAATGAAAATAGTGTTGTTTCTGTAGGAAGAGGATGCCTCCAATACGAAACATTATCCTCCCTTTGGCATGCTCCACAACTTCTTGAATGTGAAGCATTCCGGGCTCTCTATCCAGTCCCTCATCAGAGAGTTTGTCTGCAGTTGTGGTCAATTTCCCTACATATGTGTAGGTAAGATATTTTTGTGAACTGTAGAGATATAGCTTTGACATGTTCTACAAGTGTCAAGTGAGAGATGTCATTGATGTTTTGATCATTGATCATCCACTTGATGACTAAAGAATCCTTGAATACCTGAAGATCTATAATTTTCAGATGATGGGCTAGTCTAAACAGAGCTCGGGGTGCAAGAAGCTCAGCTCAGTTTTTAGTACCCGGACCTGCATTAGAAATTAAATGAAAATAGTGTTGTTTTTGCAGGAAGAGGATGCCACCAATACGACATATTATCATCCCTTTGTCATGCTCCATCGAAAAAGGCCCAAGTAAATGTATTGTACACAGTAAACTTCCCAATTATTTGTGGCTTAGATGGATTTCCTTGTGAATAATAGAACTGGGAAGTAACAATAACATGGAATGATACCTAAAAAGGGGGAGGAAGTCTTCCTTCAAATTGACTAAAGTTGCGCATCGACCAAATGCTTCAAATTGAGATATAGTGAACAGCTTGAAATGCCTTAGATTGGGGCATTATTGTGTCAATATAGTTGCATACATCCTTATAACATTTAATAGAATAACAACAAGAAGTAAATAGATGAGTAACATCTTTGCTCTCCATTTTGCACAAATAGTATAGACTTGCATGATATTTTTGTTTCTCTTGCAAATAATCCCATGTTGGAACCTTTTGCAGAAGATTGAGCACATGAATACCTTAGGTTTTTTAGGGGCTCAAATCTTCTAGATCAGTGAATGCCATTAGACCGTAGCTTGATCTGCTATGGCCATCATCACCTATTACCTAATAACCCAGCTTAAGAGAGTATTGACTATCATTGGGCTTATTCTATAATTGTTTATCAGACTCTTCATGCAATCTAATATGACCCTCCTTTATCTCAGTGATAAGCTAGACCAGATGTCAACATACATTTCCTCTAGACCTAAATTATTCAGCACTTAACCACCCTTGATGCCATATTTTGAATTGACCTTCATCTGCCAACTGATTCAAAGTATATATACCTTGTTGATACATGTAGTGAACTATTTCTTATGGGAGAATATATTGTCGTTCCATCCCATTATTGCATCCAAACTTGCCTTCACATGTGACCCATCCTAGGCCTACCAAAGCAGGCGAGTGCCAATGATTGGAAAGGCCAGTGCTCAAGGATTTCCAATTATTTGAAGCATGTTTGTGAATCTCGACAGGGTTGTGGATCCAATCTAGGAAATTTAGGTTCCAAGTACTTCTGAACCTAAATTCTCTTCCATATACCCTCCTTGGACATCAAGTTATAAAATTTTTTAGCTTTCAATGCATGTGACCAAAAGTGAATAACTGCTTCTGATCCCAACCACCCTCATTCTTTGGTTTTGAGATCAGTTGCCATCTTGCTAATGGAAACTAATATTGTCAGATTTTCCTCTCCAAAGAAGATCAGAACAAATATTTCTAATGTTTTCCAAACCACCTTGAAGAATGTGGGCTAGGAAGAACCAACACACTAGGATTACTTCTAAAACATATTTGACAAGTATCAACTTTCATCCCCTGGAAAACCATCCCATTAGAAACTTAATAATTTAATATTTCCTGTTGAAAAAATTATGACTGATGGTTATCAGCAAGAAATGAAAACTGCTCTTAGCATGAAGATAGTGAATGGTTGTGCCAAGCAAATTGAACACTCAAACCTAGAATTTCAAAATAGTGGTGAAGTAGTCATCATTAGCATGGATATGGATAGTGATCATACTAGGAAGACTAGTCTTATGAACCAGGAATCTGAAGGGAGTGATAAATCACTAGGGCCTAGTGCAGAAATAGAGGATGATCTTACTTAGCAGACTAGTCATATGAATCCAAACTTTGGGAAGAATGTTGAAGTAACCAAAACTAGAATAGAAATATGAAATAGTCTTACTAAATACAATCTTATGAACTTGAAATCTGAACATAGTTTTAAAACAGCTAGAACCAGCATGAAAATAGAGAATGATAATGATGAGAAAGCTTGTCTTATCAACTAGGAATCTAAAATCAGTGTTAATGTAGGCTGCACAGAATTTGAATCAACAACACAAGATGGAGGGAAGCCAAAGCCTTGTAAGGAGAAATGCATCATGACTTCAAATTCAAGTAGTTGTAAAATTGGTTCTCACAGTCATTTGAAGTTGCATAATTAACATGCAATAGAGTTCTCATTTTAGGTTTGATATGCTCATCTTTGGGTCATATATATGTTTCTGTTATGTTCCAGCCTATCTGAAAATGTTTTGTTAACATGGTATTTTTACTCTTTTTAAATAAAGGACAAGCTTTAAAAGTTTAACTCTTTGCTTAATGACTTGGAAAGTACGAAGCAAGATAATTTAATTTCTTTGGGTGTATTTAGATTCTGAAGTTCAAAGTGAAATAACAGATACTGACAAAAATATTTCCAAAGGAACAGTTACTCCTATATATTGATAATGGCATGGAGCTAAACATTAAAAATTAAAATAGTTTACTGAACACTTAATATCCTTGCAGCTGGTGCAGAGTAACTGTAACATTTATTAGGTTGTTTTATTGTAGGGAATCATAGCACCCAAGGTGGAGGAAAACTTGGTTATCTTGAAAACCTTGAAAAGGATGTCAAGGAAGCAACAATAGCAGGGTTATAAGTGCCATGCATGACATGAATTTTTTTTAACAAAGATGAAAAAGAGACTGAGAAAGATGAGGTCAAGGTTAAGACTTCAGAGATTGATCTTGACTCTGTTTCATCTACAATTGAAGAGTGTGCTCTCTCATAGGGTGGTGTGTTCCCAGGTGATAGTGAAGAGTCTGCCAATGAGTGTGATCTTTGTTTGGTGTAGTATTCATGCCAATATAAGGATGATCAAGTTGGGGCACAAAGGCTTGAAAAAGATGCAAGGATGCAGAGGTTGAATCCAAAAAATTTGAAGCTAGAATACAACAATGTCGTAGTATGTCCCAAAGTCATGGTATATCTACAGTTAGAGTTAATTCAAGAAAGATTTTCTCTGAACAGAGAAAGAAATATCTTGCTATTTTTCCTAATTATGAACATGGGAAACCGTTGAATGCTAGGCAACCTAATGAAATATCTCAGGCGATTGTAAAATTTGTATCCACTATCAAGCTCACATTAATTACGTGGATATGGTGTTATAATTCAATGGTTATATTTGAAGTGGATGTATTGTTTCATTGAATTATAAACCTGGATTTCCTTGCCATTCCTCTTAATTGTTTTTAGTCTTGTTCTGTGTAGAACCATGCCTTGAAAGACTTAATTGAATGTAGACAAGGTCAACCTAAAGATCCTAATTGGACCAAGACCTTCCAAAATGAGGTAGAAAACAATGGTACCAAAAACTCTGTTGTCTGTGAATTGCACTCAATGCCTCAAAAAGGAAACTATTGTCAAACTGCTAGTGAGGAAAATAAAGAGAAAAGACACCTTGTCATATCTTTGAATGCACTAGACAGGAGCTCCGATGAAAGACCAGAAATGGGTTTTTGTATTCCAGTGGATGGGAAAGTTGCACCAATGATCTCAGAAAATCGATCACTTAGCATCACTTTGCCATCAAGTGCATGTCTTCCTGATATTAACAAACATTGCCCATCATTAAGTAATGTTTCAGCAAGGACTTTATCAGATTTGAATACCACAGCAGTACCGGTATCAGCCTCAATTCAACAATCTTTCACTGATTCACAACAACTCAAATTGCATGCACAAATTCTTGTGTATGGATCTCTTATGTGATTTATTTTTAATTTCTTTGAGTCTTCTCAACCTTTGTGACACTTTTAATTGATATATGTTTTTGTAGCTGGTGATGTTGATTGTCTGAGCATGTTTTTATATGGCTAATTATGCTTAAAATCCAATAGGCATCGTTTGTGGTTTAAATAAAAGCTTCCTTACTTGGACCTTGAAGGTTCACAACTTATGGAGGACATTTGAGCTTTGACCTTGTTTTGACATGAATCAGTTAGCAACATAGCATATAAGAACAATAATAATAGACAGTATTTTATGATAATATTAATTACAACTGTAATAATGGTTGATGCTCTTCAGAGAGATCAATACTAATGTTATAATGAATTTCTTTCCTCGGTCAGGGATCACTGCCAGAAGAATCTATGATGATAGCAGATCTTGGCGATATTATTGGTATATATTTTCTACCCAGATGTTTGTTATCATTCCCAAATATTTCTAATGTTTTCAAAACCACCTTAAAGAATGTGGGCTAGGAAGAACCAATACATTGGGATTACTTCTAAAATAGATTTTACAAGTATCAACTTTTATCCCCTGGACAACCATCCCATCAGAAACTTAATAATTTAACATTTCTTGTTGAAAAAATTATGACTGATGGTTATCAGCAAGCAATGCAAACTGCTCAGTTTAGCATGAATATGGTGAATGGTTGTACCAAGCAATATGAACACTCAAACCTAGAATTTCAAAACAGTGGTGAAGCAGTCGTCATTAGCATGGATATGGATAGTGATCATACTAGGCAGACTGGTCATATGAACCAGAAATCTGAAGGGAGTCATAAAGCACTAGGGCCTAGTGCAGAAATAGAGGATGATCTTACTCACTAGACTGGTCACATGAATCCAAAATTTGGAAAGAATGTTGAAGTAACCAAAACTAGCATAGAAATACCAAATAGTCTTACTAAATACAATCTTATGAACTTGAAATCTGAACATAGTTTTAAAATAGCTAGAACTGGCATGAAAATACAGAATGATAATGATGAGAAAGCTTGTATTATCAACCAGGAATCTAAAATCAGTGTTAATGTAGGCTGCACATCGTTTGAAGCAACAACACAAGATGGAGGGCAGCCAAATCCTTGTAATGAGAAATGCATCATGACTTCAAATTTAGGTAGTTGTAAAATTGGTTCTCACAGTCATTTGAAGCTGCATAATTAACATGCAATAGAGTTCTCAGTTTAGGTTTTATATGTTCATCTTTGGGTAATATATATGTTTTTGTTATGTTCCATCCTATCTGAAAATGTTTTGTTAACATGGTATTTTTACTCTTTTTAAATAACAGACATGCTTTAAAAGTTTAACTCTTTGCTTAATGACTTGGAAAGTACAAAGAAAGATAATTTAATTTCTTTGGGTATATTTAGATTCTGAAGTTCAGAGTGAAATAATAGATACTGACAAAAATATTTCCAAATGAACAGTTACTCCTATATATTGATAATGGCATGGAGCTAAACATTAAAAATTAAAATAGTTTATTGAACACTTAATATCCTTGCAACTGGTGCAGAGTAACCGTAACATTTATTAGGATGTTTTATTGTAGGGAATCCTAGCACCCAAGGTGGAGGAAAACTTGGTTATCTTGAAAACCTTGAAAAGGATGTCAAGGAAGCAATAATAGCAGGTTTATATGTGCCATGCATGACATAATTTTTTTTTTTAACAAACTAGATGAAAAAGAGATTGAGAAAGACGACTTCAAGGTCAAGACTTCAGAGATTGGTCTTGACTCTGTTTCATCTACAATTGAAGAGTGTGCACTCTCACAAGGTGGTGTGTTCCCAGGTGATAGTGAAGATTCTGCCAATGAGTGTGATCTTTCTTTGGTGTAGTATTAATTCCAATCTAAGGATGGTTAAGTTTGGGAAGAAATACTTGAAACAAAAATTCAACCTTTAGGATGCTTAAGATGAAAGGATGCAAAGGTTGAATCCAAAAAAATTGAAGCTAGAATCCAACAATGTCGCAGTATGTCCCAAAGTCATGGTATATCTATAGTTAGAGTTAATTCAAGAAATATTTTCTCTAAAGGGAGCAGGAAAACATTAGACAACCATCACCTGGACAAACAGGGGATGAAAATTGATACTTGTCAATTCTGTTTTAGAAGTAATCCTAGTGTGTTGGTTCTTCCTAGCCCACATTCTTCAAGGTGGTTTGGAAAACATTAGAAAGATTTGTTCTGATTTTCTTTGGAGAGGAAAATCTGACAATATTAGTTTCCCTTAGAAAGATGACAACTGATCTCAAAACCAAAGAATGAGGGTGGTTGGGATCAAAAGCAGTTATTCAATTTTGGTCACATGCACTGACAGCTAAAAAAATTTAGAACTTGATGTCCAAGGAGGGTCTATGGAAGAGAACTTAGGTTCAGAAGTACTTGGAACCTAAAATTCCTAGATTGGATCCACAATCCTGTCGAGATTCACAAACATGCTTCATATAATTGGAAATCCTTGAGCACTGGCCTTTCCAATCATTGGCACTCACTTTCTTTGGCAGGTCTAGGATGGGTCACATGTGAAGGCAGGTTTGGATGCAATAATGGGATGGAACAACAATATATTCTCCCATAAGCAATAGTCCACTACATGTATCAACAAGGTATATATACTTTGAATCAACTAGTAGATGAAGGTCAATTCAAAATATGGCATAAAGGGTGGTTAAGTGCTGAACAATTTAGGTCTAGAGGAAATGTATGTTGACATTTGGTCTAGTTTATCACTGAGCTAAAGAAGGGTCATATTAGATTGCTGAAGAGTCTGATAAAAAATTATAGAATAAGCCCAATGACAATCAATACTCTCTTAAGTTGGGTTATTAGGTAATAGGTGATGATGGCCATAGAGGATCAAGTTGCGGTCCAATGGTATTCACTAATCTGGAAGATTTGAGCCCCTAAAAAACCTAAAGTATGCATGTGGCTCAATCTTCTGCAAAAGGTTCCAACATGGGATTATTTGCAAGAGAAACAAGAATATCATGCAAGTCTATACTATTTGTGCAAAATGGAGAGCAAAGATGTTACTCATCTATTTACTTCTTGTTGTTATTCTGTTCAATGTTATAAGGATGTCTGCAACTAGATAGACATAATAATGCCCCAATCTAAGGCATTTCAAGCTGTTCACTATATCTCAATTTGGAGCATTTGGTCGATGCGCAACTTTAGTCAATTTGAAGGAAGACTTCCTCCCCCTTTTCAGGTATCATTCCATATTATTGTTACTGCCCAGTTCTATTATTCACAAGGAAATCCATCTAAGCCACAAATAATTTGGAAGTTGACTGTGGACAAGACATTTACTTGGGCCTTTTTCGATGGAGCATGCCAAAGGGATGATAATATGTCGTATTGGAGGCATCCTCTTCCTGCTGAAACAACTCTATTTTCATTTAATTTCTAATGCAGTTCAAGGTACTAAAAACTGAGCTGAGCTTCTTGCACCACGAGCTCTGTTTAGACTAACCCATCATCTGAATATTACAGATCTCCAGGTATTCAGGGATTCTTTAGTCATCAAGTGGATGACCAATGATCAAAACATCAATGACATCTCTCACCTGACACTTGTAGAACATGTCAAAGCTATATCTCTGCAGTTCACAAAAATATCTTAGCTACACATATGTAGGGAAATTGACCACAATTGCAGACAAACTCTCTGGTGAGGGGTTGGATAGGGAGCCTGGAATGCTTCACATTCAAGAAGTTGTGGAGCATGCCAAAGGGATGATAATATGTCATATTGGAGGCATCCTCTTCCTGCAGAAACAACACTATTTTCATTTAATTGCTAATGCAGGTCAGGGTACTAAAAACTGAGCTGAGTTTCTTGCACCCCGAGTTCTGTTTAGACTAGCCCATCATCTGAAAATTACATATCTTTAGGTATTATGGGGTTCTTTAGTCTTCAAGTGGATGACGAATGATCAAAACATCAATGACATATCTAACCCGACACTTTCAGAACATGTCAAAGCTATATCTCTACAGTTCACAAAAATATCTTACCTACACATATGTAGGGAAATTGAACACAACTACAGACAAACTATCTTGTGAGGGGCTGGATCGGGAGCCTGGAATACTTCACATTCAAGAAGTTGTGGAGGGTACTTCCACAATCAACACTTTGGACATGTAATAAAATATCATATCTTATATCTTGCTAAATTGATGATGATAGTTTTCTGTAGTGAACAACCAGATACTGAAGGTTTTTTTTATCTTGGAAGACTCTATATTCACTACTGCTATGTTTAGGGAACAAACTAGACATTTTAGTACCACTGTGTACTTAATTTTTGCTAGATTCTCTAAGACTTGTGAATAAGTGTTGAGGATAATCAGATGATCACCTTACATGTAATTTTGTTATTTTACTTTTGTCCTGGGCATATTTCGTAACCTGGACATTATGT
>LPNX011123061.1:16103-79892 GCA_001517045.1 Pseudotsuga menziesii
ATTTCTTGTGCTTCTTCTTAGCATCATTGCACATAGCATTGATCTATTATTTCTACACTTCATATATATACTCAACCTTGGTGATGATCTCAACCTTAGATTCTCCTTCAACCATAGGAGCCATTTTCTTTTGTCTTTTCGACATATTTTCTTTACAACAATCACCCTGGCAATTGAGCTATTAGAAATTGTTTTAACAATAAACAAAAACTATATCAATTTGTTTAGCTCCTCCATATGCATTCTGGAAAACAAACTACTACACAGTATTCAATGCATGAAAAAATTGACAAAGCAAAGGAACAATCCTGTAGGTAGTGTCTTAAAACCACCTAAGTCCACTATCTATAAAATCCAAAACTCCGAGGGAAAAACAAAAATTCTCTGTCTTAACCTGGGATGCATTCGAACTAATATGATATCACATAAAAGTATGAACCACACTATTTATACTACTAGTCTTTAGAAACCAACTTCAAAGCATTTGACCCTATACAACGCTCTTCCTATCGAAAAAACCCTAACCCAACCAAAATTGGAAAACCTCTGCAATCCCAAGGAAAAGGTAAGTGCAAGCAAGAGTTTAACACCCCCTGGATGACTATGGAAAACCAAAAGAACGGGTGGTGCAGACAGTGAAACGCTTGTCTGCATCATGCCCTAATATTTAATACTAGGGTAAAAACATCCATAATGGCTCACCAATCACGCAGCCTCAAAATCCTCCCACTAAAGAAAACTGTAAACAACCAACTCTTCACCCTTAAATAAAACATCATGCACACTGTGAAGACAAACACTCTTTATGTGGAAAAATCCAACTCACGGAACACCTAACCGAGAAAACCTAACCAGGGAAAAACCCATTGTTCCAAATCGACCAATAAAAACCAAAACAACAAGGTCGTGCTTCACCTACTTGGAAAATAGCAGTGTAGTCTATGGATTGGAAAAATATCCATGGTAGAAGTGCTAGCGAATCAAGTTCGGATAGCTAGGTGAGTGAATGGAGCAAACGACAAAGAATGGAGCAAACGACAAGTTATAATACAGATAAATAATAAACTAATTCTCCCCTCATATATATAGAAGATTTGGCGGAAAGAGTCAATGGGAAAAACCCTATCGACAGTTAAACTCAATGACGATCAACCCCTCTAACCATCACAAAGATAGTTCGGGTGATAGCCGCAATGGCTGATGCAAAACCAACTACGGACCCGCGATAAATTCAAGTTTGTTGGCATCGGTACCACTAGGAACTAAGTCAATAAAGAGAGAAATATGGATGGTAGCCGCAATAGTGGGCACAAAAAGAACTATGGGCCCAGAAGGATTTTTTTAAAACATCGGTCATCGAAATCTCTAAGCACTAAGTGCAGAACCTCAAGACTGAACATCTTCCGTAGTGTCGATAGCGCCAAGCACTATCATCATGACTTTACATTTTTTTAAAAGGTATCGACACTCAGAAAATCTAAGTTCTAAGGCATCAATGAGGAAACGACTAACCTTCGGAACGTTCATCCCCTTCCTCTCGTAATGTCGACAATGTAATGGACTAGTACTCTGGTTCATTGTCGTAGACCATTCCGATAGTGATAAAAAGTCATCAGCAATAAAAAATGTTAAGTATTAAGCTAAAAAAAATATTCAAAGAAAAAAGAAACCACGGCTTCGATGTATCAGATAGGGTGTATAAATTATTTTCGACAGGGTAAACCGTTCAACCTCCACAATGTCGAAAAGACAAATGACTATGCTTTCGATATTGGTAGGATAGCCAACTAATCTTCTGATGAAAAAGATCAAGTTTTAAGCAAAAATATGAACTTCTAGGGCATATTTAGTGAAACCAAAAAAATACTAGGATAGATCTAATAGAAGCAAATCAAAAGGAGGGCCCTAAAATTTAAAATTTTGGGAAAAAGGTCGTAGCTGCAACAATTGGCGACTACCTGGTGAACACAGATCTCTGAACAATTTATTCTTCGATCAACAAACTATTTTGACAATACAAACATGCTGAATTCTTCAAGATATCTAGATTTCCCAAATGGCAGATGTATGCACTTTAATCATTGATGATAGTCCAATTTAGAGAACATGGGAACCAAGATTTCAAAGTCTAGATAACTCTTTTGAGGCCAAGAATAAGAATTTTCTTTTTTAACCTCTGTCTTTGAGTAGTTTCCAGCTTAGACACCATAGGATTGTAACATATGATAAACAGATATATCCGTTTGTTCCTCATTTCCATTCCATTTTTCACTTTTGTCCTCTTTTGAGTTCCCCTACATGCCTTCTTTCTGAAATTTTTAATTCAGGCTCCTCTATCCATAGTGTCATTTTGTTTGAAGATATATTTATTTTTCAGCTCATGGATAGAGAAGAACTTTGGCAATCTTGTACTAATATGGTTCAGTACTTTGCTTTCATACATATCGCTTTTCCGAGGATATTTTGACTCTTATTTTCCTTTTGGCTTTCAATTCTTGGCATGGAATCATTTAAATGTAATATACTGTTAACCTTGCTTCCTTTCCATGGATCTTTTGTTGTCACTCCCTAAGACATTTTCAGTGTGAGATGAATGGAGCCTCGAAATAGTATTCTGGACCTTTTGATATTGAGTTATTTCACAAGGATTAAGTAGGACTTCAATGTGTTCATAACCATTTACGAAAACTACTAAACTTGAATAAGTTCTTTCAAACATTAAATAAATTAATAGTACACAGTCTTGTAATCAAAGATTTTAGTTAATCCAAAATTCTGATGAACTCCATGCAACCAAAGGTCAGGCTTCTTTATTAAACATTACAATCAATCAAAACCTAATTAAAACATAAAAAAAATACTCAAAAATAAAACAGACTAACAGTTTATTTATGTACAAAATAACAAAAATAAAAGATCAAGAAAAATAAGGGTTGAGAACTAAACCATTTACTGGTAAGTTCTCTTCCCACCCCTGTAAGTCTTGCAACTTGTAAGTTGAGGGGCCAAGCTTTGCTACAATTTGAAAAGGGCCTACCCATAACTGTTGAAACTCAGTGTGCTTTCCATTTTCATCGTGCATATGATCCCACTTAATAACTAGATCTCCTACTTCAAATTCTTTGTTCCCAAATTTATGCTTATTAAACCAACGCTTCACTATTTCCTGTTGATGCTTAAATATTTCTTTGGATTTGGACCTAGAATCTTCTAACTTCAAAAGATTATAGATTCATATCTGTAGGATTTCATTATCGGTACCTCTAGATTCCTGAGCTATTATGGAAGATGGTAACAGAATGTTGGGAGGAAGAATAACTTCTTTTCCATAAACAAGAGTGTATGGTGACACACCTAAGGAATTATTAGGTGTGACTCTATCAGCCCAAAGACCATTAGGTAACGCTAAATTCCAACTTCTCTAATTTTTTATTACGGTTTTCTTTATAATCCTAATCAGAATTTTGTTTGTGGATTATGCCAAACCATTTCCTTGTGGGTAATAGTTTGCAAAATAATGCAAATTGATTCCTCTTTCATTAGCAAATGCAGTTAATCTAATAGAAGAAAAGTAAGTAACATTATAAAAAAACCAGGGAAATTGGAACCCCAAACCTGGTCATAATGTGATTCTGTAAGAAATCCATGACTGCATCTTCATTTACTTTTCGTAACAGAATAACCTCAACCCATCTAGTGAAGTAATCAGTTGTTGTCAAAATATACTTGTGCTGCAACAAATAATTTGGGTTTATTTCTCCAATAATATCAATTCCCCATTATTCGAATGGTTCTAATATCATTATTGGTTTTAAAGGCCCTGGTGCTTTAGCTTGTCTTCCAACACCTCTTTTACAAGCATCACATTTTCTAACATGAGCATGAGCATCCTTAAGCAGTGTAGGCCAGTAATATCCAGCTCTAAGAATCTTATGTGTTGTTGTATCTCGAGAAAAAAGACTTCTAGCAGGCCCATCATGCAATTCTTTTTATGACCTTATTTGCATCTTCCTCCTCTAAGCACCTGAGAAAAACTCCATCGTAGTTCTTTCTGAACAATACTCCATAAATTATCTGATATGAAGATGATTTCAGACGTAATTCTCTTCGTTGTTTGGGACTCTAATGCTCCGACAAATATCCATCTTGAAGGTAATGGACTAGGTCCTAGTACCAGGAATCTAGAACTGTAAGCAAAGGACATACATCCACCATATGTAACTCAAATTCAATATCCCGACTATTTTCTTCATTGTTTTGACCTTTAGCCATTAGTTTACACAATCCTTTTCCTTTTACTATGGATGCTAGTTTGAACTCAAGATCACATTCTTGTAAGGCAGTCACCTAGCTGCCTCTTCTTTCTCCTAATTCCTTTTGTATAAAAAGAGATCACACAGCTAGGTGTGGAACTATTAGTTTGGTGTGATTATTAAGCATATATGGTCTGAATTATTTTACCACTTTAAAAATTGCATAAGCTTGTTTTTCAACTACTGGATAATTCAATTCAGCTCCCTTCAGACTAGTGCTCATAAATGATATGGGGTACTCATCTCCCCCATCTTCCTTCTGTGTAAGCACAGTTGCCACTGAATCATTGGACGCAAAAGTGTACAGAATAAAATCCTTTTCAAAATTTGGACTTTTGAGTGATGGTGCATGAGCAACATATGTTTTTATCTTACTGAATGCTTTCTTCTCCACATCAGTCCATTTGAATTGTACACTCTGTTTAACCATTTGCTGCAAAGGTTTGACAATTTGAGCAAAATATGGTACAAATCTTCGCACAAAATTTATTGTCCCCATAAATGATTGCATGCCCTTTTTATTATGGGGTAAAGGGATTTGTTCTATGGATTTAATCCTTTCTGGGTATATGGAGATCCATTTATTAGAAACAACATGACCCAGTAGCTTTCCTTCTGTGACTGCAAACACACATTTCTTAGGATTTAGGGAAATACCATATTTCCAATAATGCTCGAAAATTTGTTTCAGATGAAATGCATGTTCCTCTCTCTTTTTTGAAAATATTGTGACATTTTCTAGATAAACCACAACACTACGGCCAATCAGACCACAGAAATATATATCCATGGCCCTCAAGAAAGTAGCTCCAGCATTAATAAGTCCAAAGGGCTTTCTCCTATACACAAAAGTTCCCCACTTAGTTCTGAATGTGGTTTTAAGATTGTCCTCTTTAGCTACTAATACTTGATTATAACCAGAGAATCCATCTAATAATGAAAACAATTCAGAACCTGAAACCATTTGTAATATTTGTTCCATGGGTGGGACTGGATAGTTATTTTTATCTGACGCACGCTTAAGGTTTCTGAAATCTACACAGAGCCTGATTTCTCCTATCTTTTTCCTTACTGGCACCAAATTAGAAACCCATTCCGAATGTCTAACTTTGAATATGATTTGAGCATCAAAATTTTTTTTTACTTCACTTTGAATTAAAGGTTCCAGCTTAGGATGCATCTTCCTCAAAGGCTGTTGGCAAGGCTTGATTCCGACTTTAATTGGGATGACATGTTGTATGATATTTGTGTCATATGTTTTAAGCTCTTCATATGTCCAACCAAACACATATTTTTACTATTTGAAAATATTGATGAACTTACTTCTTTCACCCGGAGAACAGCACTTCCCCAAATTTACATATTTGGGTTCATATCCAGTCTCCAAATTTATCAGCTCGAATTGTAAGGACGAGCTATGAGTATTGACATTCGTTGGATTTATGAATTTGTTATCTAAATCAAACATTCATTCCAAGGTCCTGACTCCTTTAGGAATAAAGTTCCTTAATTTTAATTCTACTTGATGTTCTTCAACATCTACTATTGCTCCTTTGAAAGTCTCATCATTCATCAAACACTCCAAAATTTGCTGATCATCGTCAAAAACCCATAGATTTGTGATCATATCTGGAACAGAAGGTCTGAAAAGTAATTCAATAGAGCATCTATTATTTGAATGTACTAGCCTTGCAGCTGAGGTAGCTAGCAAATCAGCTGCTACGTTATTTAATCTAGGAATAGACACAATATTGAATGTATGAAAATTTATAAGCAAATCCCAAACTTCATTCTGGTAAGCTTTCAAATGTGGTGAAATACAGTGTATCTTATTTCGAATTTGCTTAACAACAATTTTAGAATCTCCATATACTTTCAGATTTTTTACTTTCAATTATATTGCTTTTCTAAGTCCCTGAACTAGTGCTTCGTACTCGGCTGTGTTATTTGTGCATTCGAATTCTAATCTACAAGAAAGAAAATGTTTATTTTTTCTTGGATCAATCAGGACATAGCCATCCCCTGATCCTTCCAATGTTTTAGAACCATCAAAATAAAGAGTCCAAAAACTATCTACCTCTACTAAATTTGAATTGTAGACTTCATCTGAAACTAGATCTACTATATTACAATCAATCTAATCAGCCCATGAAAATTGAAGGAGATTGGGCTGGGTATCAGGTATACTGCGGGCTTCTTCAGCTTGGTGATTTCCTGGTTCCAATTCAATGAAATAATTTCCCAACACAGATTTTACTGGTTCATTTTTTCCTTCTAACTGAGTGGCATTGCATTTCATTTGAGGCTCTCTTAAGACTTTTATCTGATTGGGACTTCCCTTATGAGGCAACCATAAATGTGACCAATCAGATGCAAAGTATTCATCTATCCTTGCCGACCAGTCTCGACTAAAAAATATTCCATAAGCATCTAGTATGTTTTCTACTACAATGTCAATGTACTGACTTACCCTTTCATCTGTAGATAAGTGAATTAGAACATCCTCCATTTCTCCTATCACTTTTACAGCTGTCATGTCTAATTGAAGAACTTGCCAAGTAGATGGTTTAGGTTGTCCATTGATTTTATTGCAAACTGAAAGTGGCATAAAATTGACTCATTCTCCTGAGTCCACTAAACAGTTGTGCACATTATAGTTGAAAATCTCAAAAGTTAGGAGAAATGCTGGGTTTTTATACTTAGACTTCCCTCCCACACTTGCCTCACCAATTTCTTCTTCAGGTTGGTTGTGAGTGGGAGGATCTTCTTCTGGTACCTCAAGTGCTTTTAAAAGTTTCTCTTTTTGCTGAGGTAAATTACACATTTCAAACAATGAGATATTTTATTTAGCTTTTTTAATGTCTTCCACAATATCATACCCCATCTCTAGTTCTTTGAGATTCTTCTTGACATTATCAATCTTATCTTCAACAGGATTAAGAGGTGTGTTAATTTTCTTCAGATCTTGACTTGAAATGGTAAATTCAGGTATTCTAACAATTGCAATGTTCTTATGTATCTTCTTCATGTTTTCTTGAAGTTTCTTATTCTTAGGAAGTATTGACTTATATTCTTTTAACAAACTTTTACTTCTTGTTGTCACATTGGTTTCTGGTGTTTCCTCCTATTTCAGAAAATCTTCTTCTTCTATATCAAACATAGAGACACAGTCCCATAAAACTAAAGTATCTTCCTCTTGTTTTTCTGTAGATTGATTATCTTATTCTTCCTCCTTACCAGTTTCTGTCAGTTTGGAATCCAATAACTGATTCATTACTAACATCATAGAATTAATCCATTGTGGGCAGTTCTTCTCAGAATGAGGCTGTTGATGAAAGGTACAAAAATTATCCATGCCTACATCAGTTAAATTCATTGCTGCAGGACTGTGTGGAGGAGGTTTAGGTTGACTATTGTCTTCCCTTTTTTTATAATAAGGCTTATATGATTTATGAGCCTCCCTTTCTTTCTCTAAATCTATCACTCTGTTGGATAACTTTTGCATCATCTTCACCATCCCTTCAAAATCCTGTGACTGCTCATCCTTAGGATTAGTCAGTAATAAAGGTTTCTTGCTTCCAAAGGTCTTCTCTTTCGACTGCATAGGGTAATTTTCTATACTCCCCATCTTAGCCTCCACCTTCTCAGCTTCTTCGTAGGTTTCTGCTAATGTGGGTCTCACTGATCTCTTGGAAAACATGGCTGGATCAGGCACAAGGGCTGAGGTATAGTATTCTATTAGAGCATTTTCAGATGGCTTATTAGCTGCAGTGAAATTGTTTAGGTAAGCAGCAAATATTTAAGTGAAATTATGCACTCTTTCTTTCCTTTCTTTCTTTAGAGCACATAACCCTTTCATTAAAGTTGCATGAGTTTTTTGGACTTCATATTTAATTCTAAACATTCTCTCAAATGTGTTCCAATCCATGATTGAATTTGCAGGAAGCGAAAAATGCCATGAGGCTGCTTTTCCTTTCAGGGTATGGGGAAACAATCTACACACCACATATTCATGCTCTCCAGCTCATAGTCCTTCTATAGCCAAGTAAAAACTCTGTAAATGATCAGCTACCAAAATTCCTTCACTTGGTTCAAACTTAGGTAACATATTGTTGAAATCTTGAGGAAAATCATGCAAGGGAGGTGTTGACCTAGCCCTTCAAGCAGGCTGTGGAGGTGGTTGGTTTGCATTTACATTAGCAATTATTTTGAGTGGAGAATGAGGTTGTGACTAAACAGGGGTCTGAAAAGGTGAATAGTAAGGTGAACTTGGATCCAATTGATTCAAAGGTTGGTCAAATTCTTGTAAGGCTGCTTCTACCAGTTCTTCAAGATCTTCTACCAACACTTAGTCTTCTAATTGAGGGCGATCTTTCTTCTGATACTCTCTTCTAGGTAGGACAGAAATGATAGGTAATCCTCCAATATTTTTAGCATATGCACTAGTGATTCTTATTAAATCATCAACCACTTCGTTATCGACAAGATACAGATACCCTTTCTCTTTATCTTTAGGACTGGGTCTGTGAAGCAAACTACTTTCAGAACTATCATCGATGGAGTGATTTCGAGGAAGCAGGATTCCTTGGCGAGCCATTCACTGGTGGCCCTCCTTCTAGCGCCAAAAATTGTTGAGTCTTGGAAAATCACAGGTAACAACAGTTAGGGATTATCCCCAATAAATGTTCCCAACTAGCCCATTACTGTTTGGTATGAGGAATCTGTCTGGTTTACGGTCCAGCTACCATAGTTCAAGTAACAATTAATTTTTTTTTACCAGTTATGGCCCAGTATACCGTGTATATTTTTATTTTTTTGTGTTTAAGGTATGATGTGCAAGTGCCTAACTAAAGAATGCAGATGATAGAGATAACGAGGAGGGTCACAATGTGATGTGCATGTTCTTACCTCTCGTCTTACCTCTCCTCTTACCTCTCTTGCATCTAAATCACAAATAACAAGAAACAAAATAAGACTTATTAACCTATCCATAGGGAGAAAAACTATCATTAATGGTGAGTAAATTATTTCAGTGCATGTATTAGGAAAGATCACAGATAGCTGTTAAATGTTTTAGAACACATGAACATCAATAGAAATATAAACAATAAGATAGCTTATTGTTAATTACAATCTTCATTACTCAAAGTGTAAATTTCGCAGAATAAACCAGAGTACATTCATAACATGAAAATAAATTCAATGAGTTAGAATGATCTCACAGTTAATGGAAATAAGATGAAAATGAAATAGTTCACATTACTGGTCCAGAGCAAAAGATTTGAAATATTCCACAAAAATTTCTCCTGCAGAAACATGTAAGTATTTATTGTAAAAGGAAATAGTTCTTCTTACAATACACTCTCAAAAAATAGTTTGGAAAGAAGTCCCTTCTACATCTAAACTCTCCTATATTTATACAAAAACAAAAACCCTTGGCCCTGCCCCTCAATGACTTTTGAGCTTCCCCAACCTTTCATTTCTAAAATTTTGTCTCATAGCATGTGCACATTACTAATACAATATATTACATTTTAAATCAAAAAAATTAGAACACTTTATGAAGAAGGGCTAGCTTGGTCATTGATGAACTTATTCCATGCATGGGCCTCTGCTGCTATGCCTTCAAATCCAGAAGGCTCAAAAAATTGGATATTAATCTCATATTTAGCAGCCTGGTTCTTTACCCCTTCTATCCTTGTAGGACTCAAGTGCAGTTGATCTTCTAGTAGATGTATACTTACGGATGCATGTGCCACTCCATCCTTTCAAATACGTTCATCTAGGTCCTTGACCTAATGGATCTCTTGCTTATCTTCTTGATATCTGTTCTATAGATTTTCTATAAACAATTCATGTTCTGGTATCACATCCAATATTTTCTCCATAGAAATTTGGCATCTATTCTATGTAGAAAGCACTCTCCTACAGTATTCAACACATGCTCCCTTTGTTTTCTTCATAGATTTCTTGAATTCTTCTGCCACATTAATTGCAAATTCCAATAAATCATACTCCTGTTTTAAAGGCTGCTGATCCTTAACTGGTAACTCCACAAGAGATTCCTTATTTATTTCTATCCATACCATTCTTCCCGTTAAAATCTCCAAAATATCTTGAGATCTGTCTAAAAAATATGAAGTAGTGTCCAAAATTTCTTCTAATCTGGTGTCTATCTATAAAATTTTGCACCTTTCTTCCTTAATGCATATTTGTAATTGGTGGATCTTTCTTCTTTGAGTTAGAACATGTTCTTTCAAAGGTTGGAAGTCTGTCTTCTATTCCATAGAATCTTTCAGTGATGCTGTCAATAAACTATTTTTTTCTTCTAAGGCTGCCACCTGCATTTGATATTGCTTCTATCTTTCCTCTGTGGTAGCGTTCTCTATTTCTAACTCAACAACTTTGCTTTGCAGCCGGTCCTTCTTTGCACATAGATTTTCATAGGATACCTGAAGATCATCTTTCTCAGTTTTCAACATTTGATGCTCTAGCTGTAGATTTTGTAATTTATCTAAGCTTTCATGAGCATTCTTTTTCGTTTTCTCTGCAGAAATCTCTAAAGCCTCCTTATTTGCTTGCAGAGTCTAGAATTCAATTCTTGAAGTCTTTACTTCATTCATCATGTCTTCATATTTCCTTTTCAGCTTCTGACCCTCATCCCTCTCTTTCTTCAACGTTTTTTTTAATTGTGCTACATTCTTTCTTGACTACTCGAGGTCTACCATAAGCCTATCTACGTTATCTTCAGTTGCTTGGGTTAATTCCACCCCAACTCTTGTTATCACTCTTGAATCTCTATTTGTTCCATGCACCAAGGTTTTATATGTTATCATCTTTCCCGACTGTCCTCCATTTTCAACCTTTTTCTCAGTTCTTTTTACAATCCTTTTCTTCTCCTTATCATAGAAAATAGTACTGAAGTCAGGAACCTCCTCCCCTTCTATAGGCATGAAAGGGATAAAATTTATTCTAGAAAATGAAGCTTGTCCCAATGTACTTCCAGAAGATGCAGTAGGCTCCGGGGGATCAGGATTATATTGTCCATGTCCTTGATCTGTGTGATCTTGTCCTCCCTGTGTATCTACATGCTCAGTAGTCTGTTGGTCCTTTTGAGATCCTGTTAATCTCAAAATTTCACTTTCTTCCTGTTTTTTCTTGATTTCTGCTTCTTTGTTTCTCTTTCTCTCCTCTTCTTCCTTCATTGCTGCTTCCTCTGTAGCTCACTTTCTTTCTTCTTCTTCATTCTTCATACATCTCTCTACTTCCTGTGCTAGCCTTCTAGCATCTTCTTCTCTCTTTTTGGCCTCTTCCTCTTCTAATGTCTTAGTCTTCTCTGAAGTCTTTCCCTTCCCACCCATAGTAGTTATTTTTTGTTTAAACCTCTTTTTAAGGGCAGTTATGTTCTTTGCACTTCTGAATGTTGCCTCATCCTTATCCCAAAAATCAGTATATTCAAAATTAATTCCCGCTTCCTTGAAGTAATCTGCTACTTTATTTCGGGAGTCATTCCTATGAAAATTCATTTTGCCAAAATGGAAATGCTCCAGCTCCTGAACAAATTCTACAGCCTATTTTACTCTTAAAAACTTGTAACTTCCAAGGAAGAAAGGCACTGTAGGATATGCTACCTTTTTTATGTTCAAACAAGAAATTTCCCACACCATCAATATACACCTACCTAACTGCCTCTTTGTGTAGTACATAGTCAGTGGCACACTTAGGGAGTAGGGAAGGGGCTCTGGAACCACCGTACATTCTTATATACAACCCTTCCTTAGTCAAATAATAATCTCTGAACTCCTTGATGACTTTGAATGCTTCTTAAAACACACAGCTGCATTCAGTCAAGAAAATTAGGGTATACAAGGGCATGTGAAGTGTTCACAGATTTCCCTGTAATAGCTATAATATTTATGGGCCCATAGCAATCTATATGTTGTGTACACTGGGGTCTTGTCCCTCTCCTAGTTACATCTCAAGGCTGGAAAAGATTGAGTACACAATATACAGTCAATCAGGATAGAGCTCATATAGAACTTTGATTTCTTTTGTGACACCCCTCCCAAGGCTGTGGATGTGCATGATGAGAGGCTATTTGACACTATGTTTGACCAATTAAAAATGGTTCCTTGAGTAGTCACATAGAAGATAATTGGTATCCATTCTATCTTGAAGGTCTTCCTATGAGCTCTACCAAACATCCTATTTAGCATCAGTGCAATGAATCTATAGGGAGTATGGAGAGTAGAGGTATCATACTCTCCGGAAGGTCTAGTCCGGAAGTTTTTCCCCAATAACATCATTCTTTTAACTGTTTATACCAGATCCATAGATGTCTCTTTCAACCAGCTTTTTGTCAAGTAAATACAGGCAGAAGGCAAATGATATACCATAGAGACATATGCAGGGCTATATGCAACATACCCCTACTTAGCAGTATTTTCAAGAATCATTGTAGTTACATCTGCCGTAGGCAGAATCCAACCTATCACCTCTGAACAAGGGAACAACTTAGGTCTTGTGGCTACTTTCATGAGAGCTAATTTCTCAATGTTTGCATAAATGGTTAGATCTTCGAATCCTGGATTAGGTACGTTCTGATTGGAAATCATCCTGTATATCTCTCCCAATTTGTAGTACAGTTCGACCCCGGTGGAAGCTTTGGTATCTTCATATATATACTCAACCTTGGTGATGATCTCAACCTGAGGTTCTCCTTCAACCATAGGAGCCTTTTTCTTTTGTCTTTTCGACATATTTTCTTTACAACAATCACCCTAGAAAAATCACAACATGTTCTTAGTCCATTGAGCTATTAGCAATTCTTTTAACAATAAACAAAAACTATATCAATTTGTTTACCTCCTCCATATGCATTCTGAAAAATAAACTACACACAGTATTCAATGCATGAAAAAATTGACAAAACAAAGGAACAATCCTGCAGGTTGTGTCTTAAAACCACCTAAGTCCCGATGTCTGTAAAATCCACAACCCTGAGAGAAAAACAAAAATTCTCTATCTTAACCCGGGCCGCATTCGAACTAATCTGATATCACATAAAAGTATGAATCACACTATTTCTACTGCTAGTATTTAGAAACCAACTTCAAAGAATTTGACCCTATACAGTGCTCTTGCTATCGGAAAAACCCTCACCCGACCAAAAATGGAAAACCTCCGCAGTCTCAAGGAAAAGGTAATTGCAAGCAAGAGTTTAACACCCTTGGATGGATATGGACAACCAAAAGAATGGGTGGTGTAGACAGTGAAACACTTTTCTGCACCATGCCCTAATCTTTTGTACTGGGGTAAAAACATCCATAATAGCTGACCAATCATGCATCCTCAAAATCCTCCCGCTAAAGAAAACTGTAAACAGCTAACTCTTCACCCTCAAATAAAACATCATGCACACCACAAAGACAAACACTCTTTATGTGGACAAACCCAACTCACGGACCACCTAATTGGGAAAACCTAACCAAGGAAAAACCCATAGTTCCAAATCGAC
Source organism: Pseudotsuga menziesii (assembly GCA_001517045.1). Lineage (NCBI taxonomy): Eukaryota > Viridiplantae > Streptophyta > Pinopsida > Pinales > Pinaceae > Pseudotsuga > Pseudotsuga menziesii. Next base: position 29,934 of record LPNX011123061.1, read on the forward strand.
CAATAAAAACCAAAACAACAAGGTCGTGGTTCACCTACCTGGCAAAAAATATTGTAGTCGATGAACTGGAAAAATCTCCATGGTAGCAATGCTAGTGAATCGAGTTCAGACAGCTGGGCATGTGAATCAGTGAAAATGACAAAGACTGGACCAAATGGCAAGTTACAATATGAACAAATAATAAAATAACGCTCCCCTCATATATATAGAACCTTCGACGAAAAAATTCGGTGGGAAAAACCCTATCGGCAGTTAAACTCATCGGCGATCAACCCCTCTAATGATCGGAAAGATAGTTTGGGTGACAGCCACAACGGCGGACGCAAAACCAACTATGGACCTGTGATAAATTTTAATTCTGTCGGCATCAGCACCACTAGGAACTAAGTCAATTGGGAGAGAAATTTGGATGCTAGCCACAATAGTGGGCGCAAAAACAACTATGGGCCCGAGAGAATTTTTTAAAAACATCGGTCATCGAAAGCTCTAAGCACTAAGTGTAGAACCTAAAGACTGAACATCTTCCGTAGTGTCAGAAATGCCAAGCACTATCATCGTGACTTTACATTTTTTAAAAAGTTATCAAAACTTGGAACATCTAAGTTCTAAGGCATCGACGAGGAAACCACTCACCTTCGGAACGTTCATCCCTTACCTCCTGCAACGTCGATGGCGTAAAGGACTAGTACTCCAGTTCATTGTTGTAGACCATTTCGATAGCGGTAAAAATTCATCGGCAATAAAAAATGTTAATTATTAAGCTTAAAAAAAACAAACAAAGACAAAAGAAACCATAGCTTCGACGTATTAGCTAGGGTGTATAAGTTATTGCCTAGCTAATATTTGAAGAGTCTATAGCTGAGTGTACACAAGTGTAGAGAAGATCAAATTGATCCAGGTTGTGTGCGGATTGACAGTAGTGTCGAATAATAAGTAGTCATAAAGGTGTAGAGGAGGTTGAGTCGATCTAGGATGTGTGTGGATCGACAATAGATTCAAGTAGAGAAGGACCAATGACAGAATATTGGACAGCATGAGAGGAGAGAGAAGTATGTATAAATAAGAGAAGAATATCTAAAACAGAGTCTGTAGCTTAGTGCGCAGACAAAAAAATGCTATATATTTCTCATTCTAAATGAAGAGCGCCTTTGTGGTTTTTCCCGTATTGGTTTCCACATTAGATACTGTGTCAAATGTGTAGATGATGAATGTGTTTGTATCACATGCATGTATACTATTAATAAGTGTTTATGTATTTTCTTACGACTGAGTTTATTGTCACAGTATTGTAGTCAGAATCACCTATAAGTCATTATATTTACTGTTATAATATATGTCAATAGATGGATAGATTTGTATCTTAGTTGTACATAATAAGTATAAGGAATACACCCACTAACTTTTCTCGAGAGAGCTAGAAAGGTGCCAAGAGGAGTGAACCCCCCATCCAATTGTGGAAACCTGGTTCTGGAAGTTACCCATAAGGAGATATCTTAGGTGAGACTGCATCTATATCATAGGTGTTTTCGACTGAGCCTTGCTCTGTCAGGCCGATATATTGGTATTTTTTGTGCACAAAAGAAATTCTGAACCTAGGTCGAAGAGAGAACACCAACAGTGGGTTTCCAAAAACAAATTGATATTTGAAGAAAAAGGCATCTAATTTTCTATTGGCATATAAATTTATAATGGTCTTTAAAGAGTGCAGCAACAATATAAAGAAAACTTCATTCCAAGTGATATAGGATCCAACAATCAATCCAACCTATGCTTGGGTGTTTTTTGTTGGGGCATTGGAAGGAACCCAAAAGTTCATGTGGAGGAGGAGCTATACTATTTCTCGATCAACATCAACATTTTATTCTCAAATATGGAGAAATCAAAGGAACAAATAATAATGTTGAAGATAAACCTTTGTGGTTTATTCTCATGTTTTCTTTGTCCATAGATAAAACAAAACTTTGAATCTTTGGCAATTCCAATTTACTTATTGATTGGTGTAACAATCATTTTACAATCTCAAATATTGTTCTAGCTCCTTTCCTCGACATAAATGTGGAAGATGGAATACATTTTCTGTACATTTCGTTACTCATGTGTATAGACAATTTTATGTAAAAGCATATGTTCTATCAAAATAATCCATAATGCTCGAAGAAGGTTCGTTAGTCAATCAGGAAAATTATGAAAATGCTACTCTCTCGGTAGTACATCAATTTTATCTCCAATTTATGACCTAGATATATGGTCTAATTAATATAATGAACATGATGAAAACACCTATTTCATTCGAGGGTTTTGTTATAGTTTATATTGGAGTCATAATACTATAACGATGGTCAAAAATAAAAAATAATGGATGGGAACAAAGCAACAAGGCTTAGCAATGTATCTTTTGATTTTTTTTTTGAAAATTATATAAGGTTTTTACTTAGAATATGTGTCTGTGCATGTGTTAAAAGAAAAAAGAGAAAAGAGAAAAGAACACAGTTTAAAACATATATAAATTGTTAAAAGGTTAAAACAATAAAAATATAGAAGGTGTGGGGAACAATGGCATGTTGTGCCCAAAAAATTTGGTGGGTTTAATAATTCCCCTACTTGTTAGATTTTTATTATTTAAGCAATATGATCTAGGATATTATCTGAGAGAATAAAATGCACAACAATAATCACAAGAGACAAGAGAAAAAAATATTTTCCTCGGGGAAACCATAAAGGAGAATATCCCACAACTTCCTGTGAGATAGAATGAGCAGCAATGGAAGCAGTAAAAACCAAAGACAGAAAAGATGATCTCCAACAACTGTTCATTCTCTCACTTGTGTGAGATCCTCTTATCTCACCTATGCGTTATAGCTAGGTGAGTGTGTGTGTAAAATAGAGAGGCTGACTCTCTATTTATACTAATTTTTGACTTGACAACTACTTACCAGGGTCGACTCTTCTAGGAGTGTCTAATAACCCTAGTGCCCCACAACTATGGGTACTTTCCACCCTGATCAACAAGGAGGGTTTACCTCAACTCAATTGTGGGGACTATTTCTCTGACTTACAATGGAGGGTTAACCTCATTGAATTTCCATGACTTTATTATATTAATGACTCTTCCGATAGGAACATTGGGGTACAATGAAATACAAATTATTCTCCCGATAGGAACATCGGGGTACAATATAAGTGAATACATTCCGAAGTTACAAATTCATAAACACTCCCTCTTAACTAGGAAGGTATTCTCTTGACATAATTCATCAACACAGGTCTTCTTCTTTCGATCATCATCAAAGCTGGATCATCACTAGGTCATCATCAAAGATGGATCATCACTGGATCGTCATCATCACTGCTCTGCTATCTCGATCAAATGGTGCTATCTCTCAGTTCTACTCGTCATAGGAAGTTCTACAGAGCCAACCATTTTTCATTTTGGTTGTAGTCCTAGCCTCCATGCAGGTATTCATCTTCTTCAACACTTATATTTGACCATGGGAGGAACACATCCAGCATCCATGTCAGAAATTCCCGCCCAGCACTTACATCTGACCATGGGAGGAACACAACCAACATCCATGTTAGAAAGGAATGCCCAACACTCACATATGAACATGGGAGGAAAACATCCACCACCATGTCAGAAAGGCCCAACTCTCACATCTAACCATGGGAGGCCCAACCTACCACCATGTCAGAATGGCCCTGCACTTGCATCTGACCATGGGAGGAACACATCCAAGAACCATGTCGGAAAGGATCAGCACTTATATCCGACCATGGGAGGAACACATCCAAGAACCATTTCAGAAAGTCTTATCACTTTTATTTGACCATGGGAAAAACACATCCAAGGACCATGTCAGAAAGGCTCAACACTTATATCTAACCATGGGAGGAACACATCCAAGAACCATGTTGGAAAGGATCAACACTTATATCTAGCCATGTGGGGAACACATTGTGCATCCATGTTAGAAATTCTCAACGCTTATATCTTTTCATGTGGGGTATGCATCTCGTATCCATGCTAGAAAGGCTCAGCACTTATATCCGACCATGAAAGGAACTAATCCTACCATGTCAAAAAGGCTCAACACTTACATCCTCCGGCATGGTAGGACACACCATCTACCATCTCAGGAAAGGCCCAAATCTTACATCCTCCGACATGGTATCTACCATACGATAAAATTCCCAACACTTACATCTAAGCCAATCAGAAATGCCCAAAACTTATATCTGACCCAATCAGAAAGGCTCAACACTTATATCCTTCGGCATGGTATCTACCATCCGAGGAAAGACCCTGCACTTACATCTGACCATGGAAGGAACCAATCCTATCACCATTTCAGAATTGCTCTACACTTACATTTGACAATGGGAGGCCCAGCCTACCACCATGTCAAAAAGCCTCTGCACTTACATCTAACCATGGGAGGCTCGGCCTGCCACCATGTCAGAAAGGCACACAGACTCATCACTTCCCCTGGGAAGGAACCTCGATATGGAGGATACCGAGATTCTCTCTAAAGTACTCAAACTTCACTCTGGCCAATGGTTTCGTCAAAACATCAACTATCTGCTCGTCCATCGCAACATACTAGAGATTCACTACTCCTCTCTGCACCATATCCATGATATAGTGATATTTGATCTCGATATGATTCGACTTGTCATGGAACACCATGTTCTTTGACAACTTAACACAACTCTAGTTGTTGCAATATATATAAGTAGCATCCAACTAGATATCAAACAAATGAGATAGTAGCTTCCTCAACCACATTTCCTCATGACTAGTCGAACAGGCTGTGACATACTCTGCTGCAGTTGTACTTAGTGCCACGCAGGATTTCTTCCTGCTAAATGAAGAGATCACACCTGATCTCATACTAAAGCAGCACCCCGAAGTGATCTTCCTATCAATGGCACTTCCTACCCAATATGAATCCACATAACCCTCCATACTCAACTTTACCCTTCAGGTACCTCAGAATATGCTTTGAAACAATTAGGTAAACATGTCTCGTATCTATCAGCAACTAGCTCAATGTGTTCATAGCAAAGCAAATATATGGTCTTGTATTCGTCAGGTACATCAATGACCCAATCATCTGACGATACATCGTAGCATTAACCGTCTCTGATGAAGAAACACTAAATAGCTTCAATTTCAATGTCATAGGTGTGGTCATGGCCTTGGAGTCCATCATCCTGAACCTCTTTAGGATATCCACTGAATACCTCCTTTGTCCCAGGGAGATTCCATATGCATTATGCCACACCTCCATGCCTAGAAAGTAGTGCATCATATCCAAGTCCTTCATCTTGAACTTGGCAGCAAGTCTCCTTCTTGCAACTTTAATGAGCTCCTCTTTTTTGTCAGGAACAAGTCATCAACATATAACAGGAGCATCAGTGGTATTCAACCTTGAAGTAAAGGTTGGAATCCACTTTACTCTTAGTAAAGCCTAGATCCATAAGTAATCTATCCATCTTATCATACCATGTCGAAACTTGGGATCTTCTGCAGTCACTCCCTCTTAATTAGAGCATCATTCTCCCTCTACCTTTTGTACTCTATGTATTCTATACTGGAGGGATAAGTAGCTTCCTCTGCTACTAATATTCTATGTATCCATCTAGGGTCAGTGGATACCAATATCCTCTATCTTGAAAAGTTATTCTCGCACCCATCTGTGAGCTTGTCATCCTCTATAGGATTTCATCTTCAACCTTGTAGAAAATTTTAAGATCTTCATCACTCTAGGAGATATTCAATCTCCTTATGTATGTGTTATCCCATGGGTTCCTTCTGAGCTCGTACAAGGCCTTCCTTAATTTTCACATGAGTTTGACTTTCATGTGTCTCAACTCCCACTAGATGCAAATGTCTCTTCATTGTCTATGCCTTATTTTTGTGAGAAGCCTCATGTTGTGAATCTTTCCTTGTATCCTACTACATGTTGGATCCTGCAGATCCATATGGAAGATACTACGGACTTCCCTTGGGGTCTTCAACATCGTATTCTAGTCATCATTCTTCCTTTTGTATTATTTCTTGAACTTTTGCCACTTGTTCTTCAAGACAAGTCTAATCTTTCTTTTCTTGTAGGTGATTGTACGTGATCTGTCCTACAAGTAAGATGCACTAGTTGTATGGTTAGAAAAATTTAATAAGGAATATTCATAATGGAAAATTCTTATGCATAAAGATATAATCATGCAACTATTTATCCAATACAACATTCATCCATATCTCACGGAAAATTTCTAGATTCCTTCCATATCTACCATGACATCATTGAGATTGTGCACTAATCCAATATGTCAACAAAGAGGTTTCATTCTAGATAAGCAACAATGGAGAGTTGTATAGCACCATGTGATACTTACCCATCACATGCATATTAGTAGTATACTATCATTAATACAAACATTCTATCATGTATAATACATCAACTGAATATAAACAAATGCATAACAAAACAATATCATGAAATTAAAATTGAATACTTATCTTTATTTGTTTTGTGGGTAGACTCCTTATTTCAGCTTCATCATCTTCTTCATTCATAACAGCATCATTTCTTATCCAAATTCTTAAGATGGATAAGAGGTTCTTCAAGAATTGAGTTCTTCATATTCCTCATCGCTTGAGGGATCTTCTTTGAATTGTGAGAGCTTGATCATCAATTTCTCCCATCTTCTCTTCTTTTATTATGGGTCGAGCTTCATCTTGTGTGTGCTCTTCACAGAGTCTGCTGAAATTAATCACTTCCTTCTGACACACATTCCTCAAATGAATGAATCCCATGATCCTGGGAGGCCATTGAAGGTGATTATCACAACTTATGCATTCTCCACTTCTTCTTCTACTGCTTCAAGTTGTTCTTTGATATGAGATACCCTTGTAAAGTATGACTATATGGTCTCTGCATTATGTATCTTCACATTCTTCAGCTGGTTTCTCAAATTCATTTGGCGATTTATGTTCTTCCCTTCAAATAGATTGGTCAAGGAATAAAACATCTCTTTAGGTGTCTTTAGGGAAGACACTTGTGGTATAAGGTGATCCTTGATTGAATGAGCAATGATCTTCTTGGACTTGACCAAGTTCTTCTTGTGTAAGGCTTTTAGCCTCATCTCCCTTTGGAACTAGAACCTCTCCACTTATGTAGGTGTCCAATTCATTTTTTTTTCAAGAACCAATGAAATCCTATACCTCCATGCTTGGAAGTTTTCATATTCACCAAATTTTGTCATCAAGTTGGTGTGATAGGTCATTTTGAAATGAGAACCTCAAATGTAAATATAAAAATATTAGATCTTACCGATTTGAGGTGTCTGTCCTGGTTCCGGATCTAGCTGGTCTATGGTTTGTCAAAGAAACCCTAATTTTCAAAACTTAGAATCTTTTAGATCTTATTGGATAGAAATATGGTCCTCTTCAAGGTGAGATTTCCAATGTAATCCTTTTTTGAGTGGAGGAAAGCTCCCGGAACAGGAAGCCCTAGTTTTCCAATTTCCTTTGCATAAATGTCTGATATTGTTTTTGAGTTATCTCCAAAAGTACTGCTACTGTATGTCTTAAATTTCATACTACAGTGGCCTTGTTTGTCCTTTTTCCAACACGTTTGAGAAGAATTGGTTTCCGAAATTGGGACTTATGAGAGTTTTCCCAAGGTGGCTTATTTCAGGACTATTCAGCATAGCGAAATTGTACAGACTTCCACGTGTCACCATTTCAGCTTCGGGGTTTGAAATTTTTACCACATAAATTACATTTTGTTTCCTATATGTAATATCTTACTAAATTCCATTTGGACCTTCATAGCCTGAGATATAGAAATTATCCCTAGGTGTCCTATTTAGGGATGAATCCTGGACAGGGCTAGAACCCTGATTTGCAGGAATCATATCTCTTAGAATATAGTGAATCGGATGCTGAAAATTTTACACAGGGTACATCAGGATTTTATATTAGTCCTATGAAAATTTTGTCCCCTTATATTTCTTCAATCCCAAGATATAGAGAATCTACCAAAACTACCGTTTTTAGTATTTTAGGGTTTCTTAGGCTTGGGGTCAAACTAGGGTTTGAATTTCCCAGAGTTTTACCCAACCAAAAACCTTGAACTTGGTCTCTAAACTTTTATTTTTATGAGGAGAGAAATACTATGCTGGGCTCACTAAAAAATTCCTCTTCTATAAAAAGCCCTAATTTCCTATAGCAAAAACTAGAAATTCCCGGAATCAAATTCTGCTTCAATACAAAGATGCACCCTTCAATGGAGAGTTAGCCTAGCCTCCTTTTTCTTATGGATTGTGGAGAGAGACCAAAAAAGTAAGAAGGCCAAGCTTCTGCAGCTACATAGTGTCTTGTTCTCAAGTTAGCTCTCATACCATGTTATATTTTTATCATTTAAGCAATATGATCTAGGATCTTATCTGAGAGAATAACATGCACAGCAATAATCAGAAGAGACAATAGACAAAAATATTTTCATCGGGGAAACCATAAAGGAGAAAACCCTAGAACTTCCTCAGAGATAGAATGAGCACCAATGGTAGCAGTAAAAACCCAAAAAAAAAATATGATCTTCAACAGCTGTTCTTTCTCTCCCTTATGTGAGCTCCTCTTCTCTCACCTATGCACTATAGCTGGTTGAGTGTGTGTGTCAAATAAAAAGGATCACTCTCTATTTATACTAATTTTTGACTTGACAATTACTTACCAGGGCCGACTTCTCTAGGAGAGTCTAATAACCCTAGTGCCCCACAACTATGGGGACTTTTCCCCCCGATCAACAAGAGGGTTAACCTCAACTCAATTGTGGGGACTATTTCCCTTACTTACAATGGAAGGTTAGGCTCATTGACTTTGCATGACTTTATTATATCAATGACTCTCTCGAGAGGAACATCAAGGTACAATGCAATACAAATGATTATCCTGATAGGAACATCGGGGTACAATATAAGTGAATACATTCTGAAGTTACAAATACATCAACACTACCCCCCATTTTATGATGCTATACGACAAGGTGGGGAGTAATTCCCCAAAGAAACCCTCCTTGCAACCCCAAAACATGCCTATCATTTTTTAATGTGTTTTCCTATTTTATTTGGTTTATTATTTAATTTTGTTTTTTATAATTGTGTTCTTTAATTATTTTTTTATTTTTTTCAACATATTTATCAATTTTGGGGGAGGTTGATTCGAAATTGATCCCTCCAAATATTTTTTTAAATATATGTTTTTATACTTATTTTCAAGAAAATTGTTATTTTCTCCTTATTTTATTTTTTTCTCCAATATTTTTCATTTTCCTTCCATTTTAATTTCAAAACCAAAATAGTGTGTTACTCATAACACCACCTTTCATTTAAGGCCATGTTTTTGAACAAGTTCTAAAATTTTAGCTCATAATATGTTAGGAGGTGAAGTTGATATCTAGATCTTTGAATTTTTCATATATAGTGGTACACGACTACCAAATTTCATAATTCATATGTGTCGGGTGGGTTGCGGTGGGGAATATAGGACCCCCCTTCAGTCCAAGGGTGTCGGGGTAGGCCCCTTAAGGAACCCTTCTTGTGTATTTCAGTTCCTTGAGGAATCCTCATATGTGTTCGATAAAAGGGGAGTGACGCTAGCATTGTATCACAAGACAACAAACCATTGACGGTTTGTTTTTTGACCAAGTAATAATAAGATATCAAAGTAGGAATTTCCCCATGGTTTTCCTAAGCACAAAAGGGTTTCCACATAATCTCATGTAATGTCCCCGGTTTTGACCCCATTTGCATGATGTATATATTGTAATTAATCGTGGTGAGGAGCTCAAGGAAAAAGCCCCACCATTGATTTGGTTGTGTGTGTGTTTCGGCAATGGGGATAGTTGCCGATGGTTTATCGTGCCATTTGGCACATTATAATTTGGCATCATGTAAATACGCACATCAAATAAAATAAACCACAACTAGCTATGGTAGTGCAATGTTGAATGAAAAGGGAATGGTTCCAAAGGATAAGGGGTGGGGGATGTCAAACCTTGGTTTATGGGGGAAAAACCCATGTGTTGCCACCTTGTTTGTTTTGCCACCTTTCTTGTTTCACCAACCTCTTCAATGGCTTGGTTTTGTTGTTGGGGGAAATTATGGCTGGTGGTTGAGGTAGTTATAGCCTTTGGGAGTGGGGTGGCAGGACTGTCAGTCCCTTGCCCATGTGCCCACTCCACCCCTGACTGCATTGAATCCACTATCCCATGGCGGGCGCTCTCCTCATTCCTCCATTCTTTCTGTTCATCTGCGCGTGCACAGGGAGGTCTGTTTGTTCCTCATGGTGGTCGGTTCACCCTCACACATGGAGAGTTTTTCACTCTCATGTTGTTCATCAACCTGTTGTGGCATTCTTTCCATTCGCACAGAGACCAGCGAGTTGTTCTCTCGCGACCTTACCTTCTCACGCAGCCAGGAGAGGAGCTACGTATCGGTGGTCATTTACGTTTTCCCATAGAGTGGAATCGGGTATGTTTTTCCCTGTGTTTTGTGCCTACTAATTATGTTTTGGGGCTGCTGTCTTCCCCACGTTTTGTTGGCTTTGGTGTCCAATTACGTTTTGGGGCCACTATGCATTCGTAGTGAGCCATTGTCTATTTGTTCCATCTCCTTCTGTGACTGCATTGAGGAGCAGTGTGTTGTGGGATTTTAGATGTTGGATGGTTGTTGACTTCCATGTTTGTTGGCTGAGTCTTTCCCTGTTTTGGGGCTGTGGATTGCTGCTATCATCCACTATGTGTTTGTGGTTGTGGAAGTACCCTGGTTTTGGGTTGCAGCTAAGTTGTTTTGGCCACGTTAGGGCCAAGAACAACTATGAGTGGCCTTGTGGGATTGAGCTTTGTCTCACCTTTCGTTTGGGACTATCACCTGCCGGTTGTCTTTGCCTTCTTCACAGGGCTGTGAAGGGATTGTTTTGCTACGGGGATGCAGTGGTTGGTCCTCAGACTGTGCTGGCTTGGCCGATTGTTGAAGGCCTAGTAAACCCAGCGGTGTTTGTTTGGCTGTGATTGTGTCCCTTGGCTATGTGTAAGCCTGTATTGACCCTTATCCTTGGAGGAATCATGCCCAGCTTGGGGGTGGCAGTTTTGCTGAGAGATTGATGAGCACGTGGCCTATGGTTGGGTGGAATGTTGCAGCGATGTAGCTGGTTGCGGTGAGTTCTTCATTGAAAGATAAGTGTTGTTGGTTACTTCATCTCTGCAATTTATATACTGTTTTGTGAGAAATGATGAACATGATTAATGTTGGAATGTATGTTTGCTTCCGCTGTATCATTAAAGAATTATGCATTTAGTAACTGTGCATGTAAAATGATGGACTGTGCATCCTGTTATGCATCATGTTAAGCTTTTAATTTCAGCATTGATCTCTTTTGTTATGTTCATGGGGCTGTTTTCCCAGTTGCTTGTGGTGTTGGTCGCATCCTCTTCGCCGGTCGGAGGGATGGGGACATGACAGAGTGGTATCAGAGCCCAAGGTTGCAACAATGGGCCTCTATGGGCCAAGAAGGTGTAGTGACAGATGCAGAACTTCTTCCTGCCCAGTAGCAATTAGATTGGAAATTTCAAGAAAATCGCCTAAGTGTTGACAGTCGAAACACTTAGTGGTTCAGACTTCCGATGTGGCAGAAGGATTTAGCGTCTAATGAGCCGTCGTTGCAGCTGTCGAAAGGGTTAGGGCGTCGATGGGAAAGTGGTCCAACCACCAATAGGTGATATATTCAGTGGAAAAGGGGGGGAACGATTACCGCCATTGCGGATGTAAAAGCAACTAGGCTTCCGATGAGGAAGAAAGTGCTCATGCGTCCACCGTTGTGGAAGCCAAAGCACTAATCCTTCCTATGTGAAAAGCCGCTGATCGAAAGAAGACAGCGTTTCATATTCTGCCGTTGTGGAAGCGAAAAGTGCTAAGTCTTCCCATGAGAAAGCCTGCCGATGCCGATCAGAAAGTTGTTCGTGCGCTGTCATTGCGGCTGCAGATGGAATTGTTCGCCGATGGAGAGAAGTTTAAAAAACAAATTCTAAGGCAGAAATCAGTTTACCAATTGGAAGAAATAGTGGTTTGGCGTGCCGCCGTTGTGGAAGTCAAAGTCACTACGCGTCCGATGTCAAAAGACCGCCGACGCCAAAAAGTTTAAAATTTTTCTAAGTAAGGAAAACACGGCCAATCGAAAGAAAGGGTGGTTTGGCGTTCCGCCGTTGTGGAAGCCAAAGACACTAGCCAGCTGATGAGAAAGACTGCTGATGTCGGTTAGAATTAGTTCGCCAGTCGGAAGAAGAATGAGTTTGGTGGGCCGCCGTTGCAGCTGCCTAAATGACTAACCACCCGAAGCAGAAGACATCTCACAGCCGATGAGAAGGAAATTTGTTGAAAATTTTTCTAAGGCAAGAAAACATCAGAGGGAGGCGGACTTTAGTGGTGAACATTGGCAAGATATAGCAGACTAAGTTCCGCCATTGCGGCTGCGGAAGAGATTAAGTTGCCGATGATGCAAAAGAACTTAACGTTGGACAACCCACCGTTGCGGCTTCCAAAAGGATTAAAGCGCCGATGCGGCAGTGTTGGTGGTTTCCACCGGTAGGAATCATCGGCGGGGATAGTGTTTCCTGTGTCGCCATTGCAGAAGCGGAAGACACTAAGTATTCCGAAAAGAAATGGTTCCGAGAGCCGATTCTGTGGAAGAGAAATGGTTTTGAGAGTCGATTCTGCGGAAGAGAAAATGGTTTGAGAGCCGATTCTGTGGAAGAGAAAATGGTTTGAGAGCCGATTCTGCGGAAGAATAATTGGGGAAGAGACCTGATTGAACAAAGGAAAATTCAGTTGTTTTTCGGAGGAATTTTCAGTGGTTTTTCAGTGGTTTACATGAGGTGGCTGAATTTGGTTGAAGATGGCACCCAGTCCAAAATGCAGTGGTGTAATAAAAATCCAAGGATTTGGTGAAAGCCCTCATTCTTAGAAATGGTGTGGTTTCTACACTTGAGGTCGGAATGAAGCGTGTGGATAGGCATTGGAAAGCTTATCCAGTGGGGAACAAGGATAGGTGACTAGAATCTGAGCGTGAAGCAGCCAAGTGCTAATAATGGCCGCTGCTATCATATGGACAATCTGGACAATTGCATGCCCAGAGGTAGCAAGGACTATGAAGGCTAATCAGCCGTTGCATGAAAGAGTAGTTCCATGCTGGGATGAAAGACTTGAAAAAGGGAAGTTTTCCTTAAAACCATATCTTGCTAACTATGTTACGCTCCCTAAGTTTTATGCATGAAATGCATGAGGATATGTATTACATGCATAGGATATTGCATGTTGGTAAGAGTATTGAAAATTATATGTTCTGTATGAACCACTAATGATAATCATTGCTTTGATGTTGGCATTAGTGGGAAAACCAACGATGACATGGACACGGATGAATATGTTGCTGATGCTAACCATTGCGACTAGAAACCCTACGGAGAAAGGGGTAAGGAAACAAGTCCATAGCAAAAGTTGGTGAGCAAATTCTGTAATCTCTTGCAAGGACCAACCAAAGTGGTCATGTCAAGGGTGTAAGTATGACCCATGCAGGTAAGATCTTTCTTATGACAAATTCCATGGATTGGTAAAGGTAAGAGACCTCATACCATGTGGATGTTGGAATATAAAAAGGTATCATGCCTATATATGTTGATTATATTGATTATAATAATGCATCCTATATGAATTAGTCAGAGTTAGGCCATGCACGATATATTGAATGCAAGATAGCATGAATGGATAGGCATTGGAAAGATTTTATGAACCTTGTAGTTATGCAATGGATGTATGTCTATGAAGGATGTGAATGACTGATTGCATAAGTGTAGGTTCAATGTTGTGATGTATTGCATGGATGCATGTGATATGTAGACTAACTAATGACTGAAATGGTGAATTGATGATAATTCAGGAATCATTTCAAAGGTTGTTATGAATGCAGGATAGTCATGATCAATTGGCTACCGGGAACGCTCTATTGAAGAGCAAGATGGTATGAATGATATGCTTGTGAAGTAAGGAGTATCTAACCACTTCATTTAAATTGCATGAATGCTGTGACTATACCTTGCAATGTTAGTATGATAATGATTGCATAAAGTAAATGAGATTTGATAAACATTGATGTGACTAACAGTTGGGAGTATTTGAATTTTTTTTTATATAAATTCTGAAAATGCTTCAGTGATGGTTGTAGCAATGAAAAGGTTATATGCATCCATACTTACCAAGTGTTTGGTTGATTGAAGCTCATGTTTCAGGTAGATTATTTCGGGCATGGCAGTGAGAGGTAAGACCCTGACCAATGCCAGAATCTACCATGTGAATGAGCTTATTAAATTTGAATTGTGAATTTCAAATTTAAGGAATTGCTGACAACTACCAGCCACTATTGGCTTGCATAAGCTTGTGTTTGGATGTTGAAGCTTATGCTTTAGGTAGATTATTTGGAGCATGGCAGTGTGAGGTAAGACCCTGACCACTTCCAGAATCTACCATATGGTATGCATAATATGTTGTTAAAATTCGAATTGTGAATTTCGGATTTAAGAAATTGCTGACAACTACTAGTCACTACTAGCTTGCATAAGCTTGTGTTTGAATGTTTAAAGCTTATGTTTCAGGTAGATTATTTCGAGCATGGTAGTGAGAGGTAATATCCTGACAAATTCCAGAATCTACCCTATGATATGCATAATAGGTTGTTAAAATTCGAATTGTGAATTTTGAATTTAAGAAATTACTGACAACTACTAGCCACTATTGGCTTGCATAAGATTGTGTTGGATGTTTGAAGCTCATGTTTCAGGTAGATTATTTCGAGCATGGAAATGAGAGGTAAGAACCTGACCAATGCCAGAATGTACCATGTAAAAAGAGCCAAAATTTATGAAAAGAGTCTCATGGTTGTGAAAATAGTTGATGTGCATAATAGTTGGATTGTTAAATTTGAATTGTGAATTTCGAATTTAAAGGAATTGTTGACGAATACTAATCACTGTTGGCTTGTGTAAGATTGTGTTAAGAGGGATGCATGATAAGTGGGTATTCATGTTATGATAGTAAGCATAAAAATTATAATGAGCATAGTAGTGCTGCTTACAAGAAACCCACAATTGAACAAGTCAATTTCTGTAGTAGACAGAATTGCAAATTCTTATTGAATTTGATTACCAATGTCATTGCTTGGTTATGAAACGATCAATTGGATTGTATTATCAGGTAATGATTGACTATTTGGATATTTAATGAATGTGCTAGGGATACACACTACAGGAAGATCATGTGTGATGACCTGCAAGAGCCAAACTTCATGGGAAGGTCTTCCCTTATCTTGGAAATGGGTTTCGGGTGAAACGCCATTGGACATTTTGGAAATGTCTCATCTGCACTGCATGTTTGGTGATTACATGAGTGAGATGGTATAGATTATGTCGGTGAGACATGTAAAAAGGAAGAAAGGATGGGGGCTTAGTTTTCTTAATAACCTGGTGATTGGAAACCACATAGACAGAGCTAGAGGGCTGACTTTCTTCTCCACAACCCCGGGATAGCACTGGAAGGGAATGCAGGGCCTGAGGGATTGAGTAGCAGAGAAGGGACTGATTCCTTCTATTGGGTGTGTGTGGGTGTTTTAGAAGTTAGGCTAGTTCGGGTGTAGGTGTTCATATCTCTGCAGCGAGCTCACCAGCTTAGCATTCAGCCTTTCCTAGCTCCTTGACGGTTCCTAACAGATATAAAGGCATACTGCGACGACAAATGGATAAGTGTTCTGTAACCCTTGCTAAGAATATGCATGTTTAATTGTTAAACTCCATATGTAGAACATGTTTTGATTTAGTATCCATTATGACCGAATGATATGAAATGTGATTACAGTTTTAGAGCAATAACACTAACAAGTTTGCTTGTATTGCTTGTGTTGCTTGTGTTGGCAGGTAAAAGATAAAGGTAAAGGTAAAATGGTAAATGGTTGATATAATTGTATGGTGGTATAAGTGTATGATGGGCTGTGATATGCCTAAGGATCCATAGTAGATCCTAGACCTGGAAACGGTCATGATAAAGTTCCAAGCCTAGTCGACATGAGAATGTACTAGCTGGACATTAAATATTTGATGTTGTGGAGCAGCTGACGTGCTGACCTAACATCTAAGTCCATAGGCGATCCCAAGGCTTGCAAGGTGAAGCAGGATCCTGTGGACGAACGAGGGAACAAACAATACAGATAAGTATTGGATTATTTTTCTTATGAATATACATGTGTATATGATTGGTTATGATGTTTATCTCTAGAGTAAGATAAAACTGATGTGAATAAACTAAACATGTGAATTTATTCAATTTTTGGATATAGGTGTCACTGGGAGAGAGGACCATGAGAGCATCCTAGGGGTGCATGTGGAAATGTGACTGTCCTGGAAAGCTCGAAATGAGCAGTAATGAAAAAGGTGCTAGTGAGACGAGGGAGTCCTAGCAGCTGAGACAAACCATGTGGAGAGACTCCATGGTTTAGAGGTCTGGAATAGACCAAAGACACTAAGTGTCATGACCAAGAGAGATTGGTCCAGCATTCACGGTGGAGTGAAAGAGGCTAAGAGCTAAAAAGCCATGGCAGTGGTGTGGGTTCCAGGATGGAACAAAATAAAGAGGGGAAAAACTCTTACTGCTCTCTCTTGCCTTTTGATTATATATATACATATACATTTATGCATTGTAAAAACAAAGGATTGTTTAATGCATGTATGATTGAAATGAAATGTGTGTATTTGCTTAAAGTAAATTGTGAATGCTGGAATGGTTAATTCCCTGCCCAAGAATGGACATGAATGAGCTCGTGTGCCTGTTGGAAAGGCATGAAAAATATGAAAGTCTCCTTGATGAGGCTTGGACTGTCATCCCAATTGGGTAATTAACTGACTGATTTTAATTTCTATATTATGCTTGGTCTAATAAAATTTCAATGGTGCATTTCATAGGTGAGAAAAGTGAAACCAGGTGGTGCACATTGAATATGGCGGTAGATCAAAAGTTGTTGGAATTAGCTGGAAGTCTCCTTCAAATGATTGCCAAGACCCAAGACAATATTAGGGAGATGCTCAAGATACAAAGAAGGCAGAATGAGATGAACCACCAGATTTTTCAAGACTCTATTGGTTTGCAAAGGGAGGTGAAAAGCCTTCTGGGAGCAATCGGCAAGGGAAAGGAAGGTGGGTCAGCAATGGGACATTCGTCCAAGTGACCTGATAAGAAATGTTCCATGCATGAATACTCAAAATAAATTGAGCAGGTAAAGATGAAGCAGCCATTGAGATACTGGAGATACGGAGGACATCATTTACGCCGGGACTGCCCAATGAGGGAACATGATGAAGGAAATAGCCACAACGTTCCTAGATTTCAGGATCAGCTGGAAGCTAAGAACCAGTAGCAGAAGTCCATGGAAGCTGAGGGGCTTGGCCTTGAACGTTCAAAGCAAATGATTGGACGTGGGATAGATCTGCAATTTTGAAAATTTGAAGCGCAATGGTATATGTATTGTATATATATGTAATGGAACACCGAGGACGGTGTTAATCCAAGGGGGAGGGGAATGTAATGTCCCCAGTTTTGACCCCATTTGCATGATGTATATATTGTAATTAATCATGGTGAGGATCTCAAGGAAAAAGTCCCACATCGATTTGGTTGTGTGTGTGTTTCGGTAATGGGGATAGTTGCTGATGGTTTATTGTGCCATTTGGCACATTATAATTTGGCATCATGTAAATACGCACATCAAATAAAATAAACCACAACCAGCTATAGTAGTGCAACGTTGAATGAAAAGGGAATGGTTCCAAAGGATAAGGGGTGGGGGATGTCAAACCTTGGTTTATGGGAGGAAAAACCATGTGTTTCCACCTTGTTTGTTTTGCCACCTTTCTTATTTCACCAACCTCTTCAATGGCTTGGTTTTGTTGTTGGGGGCAGTTATGGCTGGTGGTTGAGGCAGTTATTTCCTTTGGGAGTGGGGTGGCAGGACTATCAGTCCCTTTCCCATGCACCCACTCCACCCCTGACTGCATTTACTCCACTCTCCCACGGCGTGCGCTATCCCCATTCCTCCATTCTGTCTGTTCATCCGCGCGTGCACAGGGAGGTCTGTTCGTTCCTCATGGTGGTCGGTTCACCCTCACACATGGAGAGTTGTTCACTCTCATGTTGTTCATCGGCCTGTTTTGGCATTCTTTCCATTCGCACAGACACCAGTGAGTTGTTCTCTCGCGGCCTTACCTTCTCACGCAGCCAGGAGAGGAGCTGCGTATCGATGGTCATTTACGTTTTCCCACAGAGTGGAATTGGGTATGTTTTTCCCTGTGTTTTGTGCTCACTGATTATGTTTTGGGGCTGCTGTCTTCCCCACATTTTGTTGGCTATGGTGTCCAATTACGTTTTGTGGCCACTGTGTATTCGTAGTGAGCCGCTCTCTGTCTGTGCCATCTCCTTCTGCGACTGCATTGAGGAGCAGTATGTTGTGGGATTTTAGATGTTGGATGGTTGTTGACTTCCATGTCTGTTGGCTGAGTCTTTCCCTGTTTTGGGGATGTGGATTGCTGCTATCATCCACTGTGTGTTTTTGGCTATGGAAGTACCCTGTTTTTGGGTTGCAACTGAGTTGTTTTGGCCACATTAGGGCCAAGAACAACTCTGAGTGGCCTTGTGGGCTTGAGCTGTGTCTCACCTTTCATTTGGGACTGTCGCCTACCGGTTGTCTTTGCCTTCTTCACAGGGCCGTGAAGGGATTGTTTTGCTGCGGGTATGCAGTGGTTGTTCCTCGGACTGTTTTGGCTTGGCTGATTGTTGAAGGCCTGGTAAACCCAGTGGTGTTGGTTTGGCTGTGATTGTGTCCCTTAGCTATGTGTAAGCCTGTATTGACCGTTATCCTTGGAGGAATCATGCCCAACTCGGGGGTGGCAGTGTTGCTGAGAGATTGATGAGCATGCTGGCCTATGGTTGGGTGGAACGTTGTAGCGACGTAGCTGGTTGCGGGTGAGTTCTTCATTGAAAGATAAGTGTTGCTGGTTACTTCATCTCTGCAATTTATATACTGTTTCGTGAGAAATGATGAACATGATTAATGTTGGAATGTATGTTTTCTTCCGCTATATGATTAAAGAATTATGCATTGAGTAACTGTGCATGTAAAATGATGGATTGTTCATCCTGTTATGCATCATGTTAAGCTTTTAATTTCAGCATTGATCTCTTTTGTTATGTTCATGGGGCTGTTTTCCCGGTCGCTTGTGGTGTTGGTCGCATCCTCTTCGCCGGTCGGAGGGATGGGGACGTGACATATCATGTTCTATTGTTATTGTTGTTTGATTATATTGTTATATTTTTTCTAAGAAAATAAATGGGTGTTATTGGTAGAGCCACTTTTTTATTTAGATTTTTATTTTAAGGTTTTTGTCTTAAACAATACAAGTTGTCATGGTCATGATTTCAAACAAGTCATGATTATAAAGAACCCTCAGAATATGGTTGATATTGGAGTAGCACGTTTCTATTTAGGGTTCAATTTTAAGGTTTGTATTTACAACTTTATGAGGAATTAAATCCATGGTGGAAAAAATTTGTAATCTAAAACTCGAAAAAAACTTGTCCAACATGTAGCACCACTTTTTTAATCAAGGGTTAAAAAACTACTAAATGTAACCCATAAAAATGAGAACTTTGAAGAACTTTTATCAAGTTGGTAAGTATGTTAGATATCCTATATGCCACGATGTTCTTAACTAATGTCCCTTTGGACAATTTGCATGAGTGTTCCTATTTACCTCCAAGGAGAAATGCCATTATATTAGAAGAATACAATGTAAGGGTAAAACTAAGATTTCATTATTCATGGATAGTTGAATTTGTGGAAACCCCCATTCAAGGAATGAATGCATTCAAGGAGAGTAATCTTGCTAATATTTCCAAAACATTTTCACCAAACCAAAGCTTATTGAAAAACATTGTTCTTGGATTAACATGAACCCTTGAGGAAGTTGTTACTTAAAAATGTTGATTGCAATAATTATATAATTTCTTTGCATGGTTCTATGTGTAAATATATGAAAACTCATATTGTATAAACTCACATTAAATTGATGTGTCAACTATTTAACACAAAAAAAACATTGATGGATCAACTCTTTGACATAAAAAATGGCATGTTAAGCCCAAAACATTCATCTCCATCAATGATGAAATTGACAAATTGAAATTGGTCAATTTCACTCACCTCATAACCTACACACCATGTGTATCTAATCCCATATCATTCAATAATAATCAAAGAAATGACACATCTCATACTAACATTCATGAACTCAAGCAAACAACTATTCCAAATATAATTCAGTTACCCTTTATTGACTGAGTGATTGATGGGTGTGTTGGTCATGAATTTTTGTCCTTCATAGAAAAATTCATTGTGTGCAACCATATTCAAATTCATAAAGAGTGTTAAAATAAAATTGCATACACCATAATGCAGGAACCTTTACATATCATGCCATTCCATTCATACATAAGAATGCTAATTACACCTTCCAGTGAGATATGCCCTATGTTTTCAACTACATGGTATCAATTAACTAAAACAACCTTGATGTTCTCATAGATAGATAAAAATGATGGTCAACACACTTAGAGGACCTACACAACTATATTTCTTTGATGTCAAATATTGTACAACATTTGATTAAGTCCGCTTAAGTGATATTTTATGTTTATACTGGATGCCTCCTTGAGTTATTTATCTTGAAATAGGTCTTTTTTAATCGCTTGAAGGTTAGTACATCATGAAATTTCCTCCACCCCATTCCCTTCACTAATTTCAAAGCCTTCAAGGAAAAATGATTTTTTGAAACAACGTATTTGTGGCTATGAAATACCATCTCGTAGCTCTTTCAATATTATGTGAAAGAACCCTACCTTCATCTACAATGATAAATCCAAACAAGTGTTTGGTTATTTAAAAAAAAACTCTAACAATAGCACCTGTCTTTCCCCCCCATAACTTCATTATGAATTTCATCCTTGAAATTACCTCCTCAACTTTCATTATCACCCATATGTTAGTCCAAAATGGTCATGCCACCTGTGAACATGTCACTTTACATCACTAAGAACTTGTTAAAGATTGTTTTGTAATATAATCATGGTAGTAAGTTGCCCTTGACAATGGTGGAGTCAGTCAAAGTGCTTAACCACAACAAAGTCCCACTATCACGGTAGACCCACCCCTCAATGATGTTATTCATGATGAGAATTAATTCATCATATTATTAAACAACCCATGCTCTGGTGATATATTTATTTATCTTCGAAAATAGATCTTTAGATCCCAAGTTTCTCATGGAAATTATCAACACATCCACTAAAAATCTCTTTGTTATTTCCTTCTTAGTGATGTTCTCTATCATTGAGCAATTGACACCATCTTGCATCAATGCCCATCTCATGAGGACAAAGAGAAGGTTCTCAATAATTTTGATTGAAGATTATTTTTTAAAACGCGTGTAAGTGCATTATGCACATTTGCTCATGTAAGTGTTGTATACATTTGTACTTAATTTTATTTTGTATACATTTGTAAGAATGTGATTTTGTTTTACAATATAAAAGATATTTGACTTTTTTATTGGAAAAAAATATAAGAGTGTGTAGGTCTTCTCACCCAATAAAGGGTTGTAAAAAGTAGTTAATTGTATTTTAAAGTTGCCAATAGAAAATAGAAAAGAAGATTTGATAAGAGTGACTTAATAAGTGGATAAACTCAATATTTTTCCATTTTTTATGGGAGTAGGTTAATTAGTGACAAACTCAACCTATTTTCAATTGAAAATTTTCTATGGTTGGTGTTAGAATTTCATCATTAAGCTAGCATTATATTAGGGTCTTTACTAAGAGAATAACAAGTACAACAATCAAATACAAGAGGCAATGAACACAGTGTTTATCCTCGGGGAAACCATAAATGGAGAAAACCCCACAACTTCCTCAGAGATAGAATCAGCACCAAAATAGTAAAAGCCCCAAAATAGTAAGTGATCTCCTGATAGCAGTAATCTTCTTCTTTTCTAGCCCCAGTTTCTTCTCCTTCCTCAACTATGCACTACACTTGAGTGTGGATAAGTTGTGTGTTAAGTAGAGACTCCAGTTCTCTATTTATACTAATCTCGACATGACTAAAACCCTACTAGGGCCGACCTCTACTAGGAGAGTCTAATAACCCTAGTGCCCCGAAACTGCGGGGACTTTAACCCTTAGACAATTGGAGGGTTACTCACTATGAATTGACATGACTTGTTTACATTATTGATTCTACTGATTGGAACATCAGGGCATGACAACATGACTCAATTACATTAGAGATACATCCTGGATAAACATCGGGTTACAATACATAAGATACATAGATGAATACATTCTGAAGTTACAAATACATCAACACTCCCTCTTAACTAGGAAGGTATTCTTTCGACACAATTTTCAGCACTGGTCTTCTTCTCTGTATCAACTGGATCATCTCATCATCTGCATCTCAGGTCTCTTGAGTCTTCAAGTCATCTTCATCTTCAAGTCATCTTCATCTTCAAGTCATCAGATCTAGATCATCATGAGGCATCATCACTGGATCTGGATCATCACTTGATCTGGATCATCATGAGGCATCATCACTGGATCTGGATCATCACTTGGTCTGGATCATCACTCTATCTGGATCATCACTACTGGATCATCATCATTGGATCTGGATCATCACTGGGCATCATCAGAGGTGCTATCTCTTGATTCTTCTCGTCATAGGAACCTCTACAGAGACAGTCCTTTTTCATACTGGATGTATCATCTTAGAGCTGGTCCTTTTTCATACCAGATGAGGCAGCTACTTAGAGCTAGTCCTTTTTCATACTAGATGAGCCTTCCTAGAGCTAGTCCTTTTTCATACTAGGTGGGGCATCACATAGCTGGTCCTTTTTCATACCAGATGAGGAATCATAGATCTGGTCCTTTTTCATACCAGATGTGGCAGCTACTCAGAGCTAGTCCTTTTTCATACTAGAGGAGCCTTCCCAGAGCTAGTCCTTTTTCATACTAGGTAGGGAATCACAGAGCTGGTCCTTTTTCATACTAGATGTGGCAGCTACTCAGAGCTAGTCCTTTTTCATACTAGGTAGGGAATCACAGAGCTGGTCCTTTTTCATACTAGATGTGGCAGCTACTCAGAGCTAGTCCTTTTTCATACTAGATGAGCCTCCATAGAGCCAGCCCTTTTTCATGCTGGATGTTTCATCCACATAGAGCTAGTCCTTTTTCATACTAGATGTGTCTTCATAGAGCCAGACCTTTTTCATGCTGGTTGTGGCATCCTAAAAATGGAAAGAACCAATCCTCTCACCATGTCAGAAGGGCACAGCACGGACACATCACTTCCTCTTGGGAGGAACCTCGATCTGGAGAACACCAAGCTTCTCCCTGAAGTACTCAAACTTCACCTTAGCCAATGGCTTAGTCAACACATCAGCTATCTATTCATCCGTTGCAACATACTAGAGCTTCACTGCTCCTCTCTGCACCATATCCCTGATATAGTGATACTTGATCTCAATATGCTTTGACTTGTCATGGAATAATGGATTCTCTGACAACTTTACACAGCTTTGGTTGTCACAGTATATACAAGTAGCATCTAAGTGAAGGTCAAACAAATCAGACAGTAGCTTCCTCAGCCATACTACCTCACAACTAGCTAAATAGGCTGCAACATACTCTGCTTCAGCTGTACTAAGTGCCACGTAGGATTGATTCCTACTAAACCATGAGATCATGCCTAGTTCCATACTGAAGCAATACCCTGAAGTGCTCTTCCTGTCGATTGCACTGCCTGCCCAATCTGAATCAACATAACCTTCCAGGTTAATCCTTTTATCAGCCTTATACTTGAGCCCATATTCAACTGTACCCTTCAGGTACCTCAGAATATGCTTTGCAGTAGTTAAGTGAACATGTCTCGGATCTGTCAAGTATTGGCTCAAGGTGTTCACAATAAAGCAAATATCTGCTCCCGTGTTTGTCAGGTACATCAAGGACCCAATCATCTGACGATACATCATGACATCAATTGTTTCTGATGAAGCATCACTCAATAGCTTTAGGTTTGATGCCATAGGTGTGGTCAATGCCTTGCAATACATCATCCCAAATCTCTTCAGGATCTCTACTGCATACTTTCCTTGTCCAAGAAATATTCCATCTGTAGTCTGCCACACCTCCATACCTAAGAAATAGTGCATCATTCCCAAGTACTTCATCTCAAACTCAACAACAATCTTTCTCTTCATATCAACAATCAATCCATTCATACCTGTCACAAACAGATCATCTACATATAGTAGAAGTATTACCGGGTTTCCACCTTCCACCTTGTAGTAAAGGTTGGAATCTGCTTTACTCTTGGTAAAGCCCAAGCTTGATAGAAAGCTATCAATTATGTCGTACCATGTCCTGGGTGCCTGTTTCAAACCGTACAAGGCTTTCTTCAGTCTACACACATGAGACTCCCTGTCATGTGTCTCAAAACCGAGTGGTTGTTCCACATACACTTCCTCTTCTACTACACCATTCAAGAAGGCAGTCTTGACATCCATTTGGTGTATCTTCCATTTCATCACTGCAGCCAGAGAAAGTACTGATATGATGGAAGTGTATCTGGATATAGGTGCAAATGTTTCTTCATAGTCTATCCCTTATTTCTGCTAGAACCCTCGAGCTACAAATCTTGCCTTATACTTTTCAATGCTACCGTTTGCAGCATGCTTGATCTTGTAGATACATTTGGAAGTTTCCCTTTTGGTCTTGGGACAACATCCCAAACATCATTCTTCATGATCGACTGATACTCTTCGATTATCACATCCTTCCATTCTTTCTGTTCTGCTACTTCTTCATACTCGAAAGGCTATTTATCAATGAAGTTACATGGTAAAGCTACATAACTGGAATAGGATCTGGTCCTCTTTCTTTCTCTAAGATTCTCTTTTGGAACCCCATATCTTTCTGCACCTTGGATAATCTCTCATACCCAAGCAAGTTTCCTCTTGTGAGGATTCTTCTCCTGTGGTGGATCTACAGGTCTTTGTGGCTCTTCAAATTCTCGATATTCTTCTTGAGTTTCTTTGTTTATGATTGTATCATGAATTTTGGGAGCTTTTGCTTCTTCAGGTCCTTTAGCAGGTTTCTTTCTGGATTTGATGTAGGCTGAATCTTCATCAAATGTTACATCCCTGCTGATGTCAATCTTTTTAAATCCTGGGAAGTATATTCTGTAAGCCTTCAAGCTTTCAGAGTATCCAACAAATATACCCTTCTTTCCTAAAGGATCTAATTTTGTTCTCTTCTCTTTTGGAATGTGTGTGTACACAGGACATCCGAATATTCTGAGATGGCTGACTTCTAGTTTCTTACCAGAGAATACTTATTCAGGAGTCTTGTTCTTGAGTACTCTATGTGGAGTACGCTTCTGTACATATACTGATGTTCTGGTTGCTTCTGCCCAAAGGTACATAGGAAGGTCTTGATCATGAAGCATAGCTCTTGCAGCTTCCATGATGGTTCTACTCTTCCTCTCTGCAACCCCATTCTATTGTGGATTGTAGGGAGTGGACAACTCCCTCTTAATCCTTGAGTCCTTACATAGTTCCTTGAACTCATTTGAAGTGAATTCTCCGCCGTTGTCTGATCGAAAAGTTTTGATCTTCTTTTCAGTCCGGTTCTCAATCCAGGCTTTGAATTCCTTAAACTTGCTAAACACTTCATCCTTATTCTTCATGAAGTAAATCCATGTATTCCTAGAAAATTCATCAATAAAAGAAACATAGTACACATACCCGCTTAGTGATCTTGATGACATTGGTCCGCATACATCGGAGTGGATAATTTCCAAGATTCCTTTTGATTTACTTTCGCTACTTGGAAATGTCTTCTTTTTATTCTTTCCTTTTGCACATCCTTTGCAGACCCCTTCATGTTTTGCTTGTATTTCTAGAATACCTTCAACAGCTTTTCTTGCAATTGGTAGTGCTCTGTAATGTACATGTGCAAGCCTTCTATGCCATAGTTCATTTGGTTCTACTGTGTCATGAACCAAAGCTTGATCTGGTTGGCCCTTCAACTTCTATAGGCCTCCTTCTTGTTCTCTGATCATAATTGCATCATCAAAAGTATTTCCTTTTGGCCACATAAGAACTTGGCCATGTGACAAAATCAACCCTCATTCCTTTTGCATCTAATGCAGATATGGAGAGTAGGTTCTTCTTTAATCCTGGAACAAATAGTACATCCTTCATCTTCAAAGACTTTCCAGAGTCTAGTTTATAGAAGGATTCACCACTACATTTTATTGGATACTGGTAGTCATCCCCAAGTTTCACCTTGTGAGGTGACTCATGTTCGAATAGCTTTACAAATGATTCTTTGAATCCCATCATGTGCTTGGAAGCACCACTGTCTATAATCCCATCATTGCTTCCATGTGAAACAGTTCCCGTGAGAGTGGAGATTAGAACATATTCATCCTCACTTGAAGAGTCATCACTCTCTTGTCTGATTCTCTTTGTGGAAGGTTCATCATCCTCTGTAGCATGAGCATGATGTCTTCTCTTGTTTCCTTTATTCCTTAGATTTCTTTTGTTAGGACAGAATTTGGATATGTGACCTTTCTCATCACATGTGTAACATCTAATGGTATTTAGATATTTTCTAGAGTGTGAGGTCTTACCTTTGGAGTGATAATTTCTCCTCCTGTTTTTCTTGGAGTGAACTGTGAGGCCTTGATATTCACTACCCATCTTCTCTTCTCGAGCTGCTATCCTAGCTTCTTCTTTAGAGCATTCTTCCCATAGCCTGCTAAACTTGACTAACTTCTTTCTGGAACAGATTCCCTGAATGAAAGAGTCCCATGATCTAGGGAGACAATTCAAGGTGGTCATCACAATCTCTGCATTTCCCACTTCTTCATCTACTGCTTATAGCTGCTCTTTGATTTGAGAGACCTTTGTAAAGTAAGACTGAATAGTCTTAGCATTCTGGATCTTCATATTCTTCAAGTGGGTTCTCAAGGTCATCTTCCTGTTAATGTTCTTCCCTTCAAACAATTTGGTTAGGGAATCAAACATAGATTTAGGTGTCTTAAGGGAGGACACCTGTGGTATGAGATGATCCTTGATAGAATAAGAAATGATTCTCTTTTCCATAACCAACTTCTTCTTATGCAAGGCCTTAGCCTCATCTCCCTCTGGAACTGGAACCTACTCATTGATATAGGAGTCTAATTCATTCTCTTCCAGGACCAGGGAGATCCTATACTTCCAAGCTCAGAAGTTGTCAGCTCCCTCAATCTTTTCATCAAGCTTGGTATGATGAGACATCTTAAATTGAGAACCTCAAATGGAAATACAAAAGATTTAGATCTTACCAGGTTCAAGAAGTCGGATCTGAAACTTGAGCTGAAATCCTGCAGTGCTGGTTCAGTAGTAAATTAGGGTTTTTCTTTTCCATAGTTCTGTCCTTCCAAATGCCTTGAAATTTGTCCCTAAATTCGATTTTGGGGAGGAGATCAATCCAGTCCTGGGCTCACTGAAAAATTCCTCTTCTATG
Organism: Pseudotsuga menziesii; assembly: GCA_001517045.1. Classification (NCBI taxonomy): domain Eukaryota; kingdom Viridiplantae; phylum Streptophyta; class Pinopsida; order Pinales; family Pinaceae; genus Pseudotsuga; species Pseudotsuga menziesii. The sequence continues at coordinate 57,708 of LPNX011123061.1, forward strand.
AAAAGCCCTAATTTCTGACAGCAGTGACAGGTCCAAAACTGAAAAACCTCAGAATTGGATTCTGCTTCGACAGAAAGATGCGCCCTAAGGAGGAGAGTTATTCCACCTTAATTTTGTTGAAAATATGTGGAGAAATATCCACAAAATAGGAATCCCTAGTTCCAGCAGCTGCACAGTGTCTTTTTCTCAGGTTAGCTCTGATACCATGTTAGAATTTCATCATTAAGCTAGAATTATATTAGGATCTTTACTGAGAGAATAACAAGTACAACAATCAAATACAAGAGACAATGAACACAGTGTTTATCCTTAGGGAAACCATAAATGGAGAAAACCCCGCAACTTCCTTAGAGATAGAATCAGCACCAAAACAGTAAAAGCCCCAAAACAGTAAGTGATCTCCTGACAGCAGTAATCTTCTTCTTGTCTAGCCCCAGTGTCTTCTCCTTCCTCAACTATGTGCTACACTTGAGTGTGGATAAGTTTTGTATTAAATAGAGACTCCAGTTAACTATTTATACTAATCCCGACATGACTAAAACCCTACTAGGGCTGACCTCTACTAGGATAGTCTAATAACCCTAATGCCCAAAATTGTGAGGACTTTAACCCTTAGACAATCGAAGGGTTACTCACTATGAATTGACATGACTTGTTACACTATTGATTCTCCCGATTGGAACATTGGGGTATGACAGCATGACTCAATTACATTATAGATACATCCCGGATAAACATCGGGTTACAATACATAAGATACATAGATGAATACATTCTGAAGTTACAAATACATCAATAGTTGGGAAGCCTAACAATGAAACTTCTCTCTTAGGGAGTTTGAGTCATTGTAAATAGGAAAGAAGTTATAGGTCCAATTGATTTATGGGAACTTTTGCCATGGAACTTTAAGCTTAAGTAGTTTTGTCCATTTTAAAGCAAGATTACCTCACTTTGAAAAAAAATAATTTAATGTCCATTTTAAAGCAAGATTATCTCACTTTGAAAAAAAAATAAAAATAAAGATGAGATATTCCTTATAAACAAACATTTATAAGAAATATTTAATTACACCGACATTGGTATTAAAAATTAAAAACTAATATATTTCCATGTATAGACCTTATATATTTCACTCCGCCTTCATATATATATATAGTATTTCCATGTATACACATTATATATTTCACTCCACATTGATATTTTCAATCGCCTCGGCTCAGCTCAGTTTACCTATGAAATATTCTTTGTGTGAAGATTCGTAGAATATAATAGTTGTAGCAGTGGAGCTACTACCCGAAGAGCTTGTTTACGAGTGCTTGGTGAGAGTGCCATACACATCACACGGTAACCTAAAAGGGGTGTGGAGAATCTGGGAGGATATTGTGAGAGGCCCTTACTTCTACATGGATAGAAACATATCTAGGAGGAGAAACCAACTCATATGCTTCATTACAAGGGATAACAAGAAGATCCGATCAGTGTTTGTAATAATGATATATGACCCTTTGAATGATACATGGAAAAGGATATATAATCCCATTGATGATTCCCACTTTCCTGGAATATCAGAACGGTCTCAGTGCGTTACTGTGAATCGAAAGCTGGTTCTCATAACCAGAGCCAGAGCCGTCCCCGTGAACAATGGGACTATGAATACTATATACATTTATGACTTTGAGTCAGCCAGATGGAGGCGTGGAACTGACATGCCTACTGCTTGATCCTTCTTTTCTTGCTTTGCCTCTTCTTCGAATGGACTTGTCTACATTGTTGGCGGGATCGATGAAATTTGCAACCCTCTCATGACTACAAAAACTTATAATGTGGAGGAGGACAGGTGGGAAACTCGGCCTCCTATGAACCAACCGCTGCAAGGTACAGGCTGCCATGGTGTTAGGAGGTGCATATGGAAGAAGTGGAAATATTTTCGATCCACCTACGGGAACATGGAGAAAGTGGGAACTGGAAGGTATAAGAAGCGTCAATAAAAGTGTATCAAGAAAAAGTGTGTTGGCTTCTTGTTCTGGAAACTTGTAGGTGTTCAAAGGACAACATGTGATGGAGTATGACTGCCATAAGAACGTTTGGACTAATGCATATTTTCTTTGGAAACATCCTAATTACTTCATCATGTGCACTACCCAGTGGAACGACTGCATTTTTGTAAGCACGTACGGTATTACTTGAACCCATATTCCCCAAGTATCCCCTGTAACCACAAACATTGAGTAGTTGCATTCACAAATCCTCTATACTCTGCCTCTATATTTAAGAGTGCTATGGCACTCTAGTTCTTAATTGACCATCTAATTGGTCCATATGCAAGCATGAACACATATCCTGAAGTAGACTTTTGATATGGGTTGTCACCTTCCCAATCACTGCCAGTAAATCCAACTAGCTCTAAGTCATATTGTTCTTTATAGGAAATCCCATGAATTCTTGTTCCCTGAACAAAGTTTAGGATCCTCTTGGATGCTCTCTAATGGATATCATGAGGCTGATCCATGTATCTTGATGTCACACTAACTGCATAAGATAATTCAAGTTGAGTATGTGTATGATAAAACAAACAACCAATCAACTGCATATATAGTTTGTTATTTACCAAAGGAGAAGAACCTGCTTCCTCGAGCTTAACTCCTGAGAGGAATGGAGTCTTGCTTGGATTGCAATATTTCATGATGAACTTGTTGAAAAGAAATGAAGCATACTTGGACTGATGAAATTTGATTCCATTTTGGGATTGAACAATTTAGAGACCCAATAATTGTCTCAACAATCCAAAATATATCATGGAAAATGCATGGTTCATTGCATCCTTCAAGGAGGCAATATATTTCTTTGAACTTCTTGTAATCAGTAGGTAATCGACATATAAAAAAATAATAATTAAAGAACCATGAATAAAATTCAAATAGACATTCGGATCAGACTTGCATCGAACAAAACTCAGTGACAATAAAAATCCATCAATCTTGGCATACCAAGCCCTGGGGGATTTCTTGAGCCCATACAATGATTTATTTAACCTGCACACTAAATATGGATTAGAAACAAAACCTTCTGGTTGCTGCAAATGAATCTCTTCATTCATATCTCCATTTAGAAAGGCACACTTCACATCCATGTGATGTACCTCCCATTGCCTTGAATCTGCAATGGCTAGAGATAGCCTTATGCAGTCCATCTTTTCCACTGGTGCAAAGGTCTCATTGTAATCAATACCATGTACTTGTGAGTAGCCCTTGGTTACTAGTATTGCCTTTTATTTCCAAGGTAAACCATCAGCAACAAACTTCATTTTATAGACCCACTTACACTTTACTATCTTTCTCTTTGGGGGGAGATCAACTAGTTTCCATGTGTTCTTCTTCTGGAGCATGTTGTTCTTCTTCTGGAGCATGTGATCAACTAGTTATCATATGTTCTTCTTCTTCTGTGTTATTCTTATGGTCGAAGAACCTGAAGAATTTGGCCAAGGGAAGGAAAAGGAGCTGCAACTAAAGTAGAGAAGGAAGAGCATAAGCATACAAAGGTATAACATAAGAAGATACAGAAGAACATAAGCATACAAAGGAAAAAATGAAGAATATAAGGAAGAAAGAGATAATGCAAGAAGTATATGTAGAGGAAGCTGCGGTAAAAGAAGAGTTCGTAAAGGAAGAGATTTCGTGAAGGAAGAATTAGTGACCGAAGAGAAGTTTGACCGAAGGACAATATGTAATGAGATCAGCTACGACGGAAGAAACCATGTCAGAAGGTGTGTAGTAGTTCAAAATGACAATTCAAGGAATATCATGGGTATGAGGTTGGTAAGAGTCGGTGGGATCCACATGTGTCTGAAGGAATAAAATTATCTTTGTAATTTAGGTCATTAATGCCTACTAAGAAGTGTCACTAGAATAAGAATGACAACATATTGGGTAACTCAATGAAGTCGATTGATTGTGACATGTAAGATTCTATAAGAAGGAAGAAACCAGGCTGTGTTTGGGTTAGTTGTGGTGTGTCTGTAAGAAGAGTTGAAGAGATTCAGTTAGTTGTGGTGTGTATGTAAGAAGATTTGAAGAGTCTATAGCTGAGTGTATAGAAGTGTAGAGAAGATCAAGTTGATCCTGGTTGTGTGTGGATCGACAGTAGAGTCGAATAATAAGTAGTCGTAAAGTTGTAGAGGAGGTTGGTTCGATCTAGGATGTGTGCGGATCGACAATAGATTCGAGTAGAGAAGGACCAATGACAGAAGACTAGAGAGCATGAGAGGAGAGAGAAGTCAATATAGATAAGAGAAGAAGATCTAAAACATAGTCTGCATCTTAGTGCGTAGAAAAAAAGGTGCTATATATTTCTCATGCCAAATGAAGAGCGCCTTTGTAGTTTTTCCCATATTGGTTTCCACATTAGATACTGTGTCAAATGTGTAGATGATGAATGTGTTTGTATCACATGCATGCTTACTATGAATAAGTGTTTATGTATTTTCTTATGAATGAGTTTATTGTCGCACTATTATAGTCAGAATAACCTATAAGTCATTATATTTACTATTATAATATATGTAATTAGATGAATAGAGTCGCATCTTAGCTATACATAATAATTACAAGGAATACACCCACCGACGTTGCTCGAGCGAGCTAGAAAGGTGCCAAGAAAAGTGAATCCCCCCATCCAAATACGAAAACTTGGTTTTGCTAGTTACCCATAAGGATATACCTCGGGTGAGATTGCATGTATGTCAAAGGTGTTGCTGACTAAGCCTTGCCCTGTCGGGCCTATATATTGGGATTTTTTGCACAGAAAGGAAAGTGTAAACTAAGGTTGAAGAGAGAATGGAAACAACGGGTTTCCCAAAACAAATTGATATTTGAAGAAAAAGGTATCTAACTTTCTATTGGCATATAAAGTTATAATTCTCTTTAAGGAGTGCGGCAACAATATAAATAAAACTTTATTCCAAGTGATAGAGGAGCCATCAATCGATCCAACCTATGCTTGGGGGTTTTTCATTGGGGCATTGGAAGGAACCCCAAGTTCATGTGGAGGAGGAGCTATACTATATCTCGATCAACATCAACATTTTATTCTCAAATATGGAGAAATCAAAGGAGCAAACAATAATGTTGAAGATAAAACTTTGTAGCTTATTCTCAGGTTTTCTTTGTCCATAGGTAAAAAAAAAATTCAAATCTTTGGTGATTCCTATTTACTTATTGATTGGTGTAACAATCATCTTACAATCTCAAATATTGTTCTAGATCCTTTCCTCGACATAATTGTGGAAGATGCAGTACATTTCCTGTACATTATTTTACTCATGTATAGATAATTTTATGTAAGAACATATGTTCTATCAAAATAATCCATAATGCTCGAAGAAGGTTCTTTAGTCAATCAAGAAATTTCTAAAATACTACTCTCTCGATAGTATATCAATTTTATCTCTAATTTATGACCTTGATCTATGGTCTAATTAATATAATGAACATGATGAAAACACCTATTTCATTCCAGGGTTTTGTTATGGTTTATCTTGGAGTCATAATACTATAATGATGGTCAAAACTCATAAAAAATAATGAATGGGAACAAAGCAGCAAGGCTCAACGATGTATCTTTTGATTTATTTTTTGAAAATTATACAAGTTTTTTACTCAGATTGTGTGTGTGCATGTGTGTGTGTGTGTGTGTGATTCTCATAATCAAACTCCCCCAAATTTTAAAAGAGAAAAGAAAAAAAACACAGTTTAAAATATATATAAATTGTTAAAAAGTTAAAACAATAAAAATATAGTAGGTGTGTGGAACAGTGGCATGTTGTGCCCAACATTAAAGTAGAACCCTCTTTTCACCTATAGAACATGAAAAAATGTATATGCATAGCATCCATGCAATACTCATAGGCAATGCAGGGAAGGGGGTGTTGTAAGGAGTTTCCATACAGTTAGTTGGTAGGGCCCTACAATCAATACGATCAACATGATCCATTTACTCCTAAAAATAGAATAGATCCCTCCTTTCACCAATGTCCATTTCCCAAATGAATTACTTAATTACTAACCTAGAGAAAGTAGCCCGGGGCTTATGAAATGCATGTTTTAAATGATAATTATTTCATTCCAACTGAGGTATCGTTTCAAAATCAGTCAATAGAAAGATGCATTTGAAACAAGAAAGAAGTATATTTATTTTCTCTACCAATGAGGTGAGGATGTGTGAAAAAAAGTGTAGGTCTCTATCATCGCATATTTTGCTGCCATGAACAATTATATCAGCAACATATGGGAAGGCCTTCTTCCTGACATAGCTCCTACTAAGTAGTGAACACAACAAAATTCTATCCTTCCATAAATTAAGCTTAATAAGAGGTAATCACAACAGAAAAACACACATGTTGAAAACTTGTTTTAATAGATAGGATTTGTGATTTCTTATATTCTATTAGTTTTCCTACATTTGTTTTTGAACTAAAGTAGTCCGACTGTAGTCTGCAATGTTATGGAGGATTATGTTTGGCCAATGTAAAAGCGTGTATTGCTAATTCCAATTTACTGGAATGCAATCAATTCAGGATGATGAAGAATGTTCAATTTGATAATGCTTTAGTTAATAATTGTCAAATGTAGTACTATAGAAACATAACACAATTGTCAATTATAGAAGCAGAGTAAACTATTTTTTTTGGCATTTATAGTTGCTTACAAGTTACAATTTTGCAAGGATTGTGGTAAGAAGCTCTGTTTTGATGTTGGACTGACTTATTGTATATGTTGATGGAAATAATTGCTTAGAATAGATTTATAGTTGGCTTGTGATGTAGCTTCTTCACAGTTTCTATACATCACTTTGTACTTTTTTGGTTCATTAATAGGATTTTTTCACCTCTACAGGGACCTATCCTTTAATGGTTTGACTCAAAATCTGCCCCAAAGTTTCAGCTCATTTTCATGTCTTAGTGTTCTGTGAGTTAATTTGATTTCCTAGACTTGCAAATAAGGATCTAGATGTTATTTTATAAAAAAAATATTTGAATGCAAGGATATGATTTTTGGTACCCTTGCAGGTACTTGCAGAATAATCAACTTACAGGGTCTATTAATTCCCTTGCCAATCTTCCACTCACATATTTGTAAGTCAAACCATTGTTCTTTTATCAATTTCATGGTTGTTTGTATGGACAGAACAAACTCTGCAGCTGTCTAACTTTCATTTGTTCTTTTCAGGAATATTGAAAACAACCGTTTTAATGGTTGGATACCCAATGATTGGAAGTCCAATAGAAAATTTAAGTAAGCATTCAACTTAAATATCTTTTGTTTTTTCTTATTACATCTCTGGAGCTTCAAAGTATGAGTTAATAAAATGATTTATTCATTTGGTTATGTTATAAGCATGTATCTTTTTTTTGGAAGAGATATGAACTTTTAAATAGAGGTTAATTCTTTGGGTATATGGATTACTTATGGAATGGACATCCATCTACTGTACTAACAGAAGCTTGAATTTTCTTTGCAGATAAAGTGGTAATAGTTTTACCAATGGTCCTTCTCCTCCTCCCCCACAATATTCCACTCACAGATTTGTAAGTAAAACCATTGTTCTTTTATCAATTTCTTGGTTGTTTGTCTGGACAGAAGAAACTGTACAACTGTCTAACTTTCATTTGTTCTTCTCAGGAATATTGAAAACAACCATTTTAATGGATGGATACCCAATGATTGGAAGTCCAATAAAAAATTTAAGTAAGCATTCAACTTACATATCTTTTGTTTTGTCTTATTACATCTATGGAGCTTCAAAGTGTGAGTTAATAAAATGGTTTATTCATTTGGTTATGTTCTAAGCATGCATCTTTTTTCTGGAAGAGATATGAACTTTTAGATAGAGATTAATTATTTGGGTATATGGATTACTTATGGAACAGACATCCATCTACTTTAGTAACAGAAACTTGAATTTCCTTTGTAGATATAGGGGTAATAGTTTTACCAATGGTCCTGCTCCTCCTCCCCCACCATATACTCGACCCCCACCTTCTAATAGGTGAGCACCCAAGTCCAATGTGTCCACTTCGTCAGGTGGCTCAAATGGTGGAAAAAACAATAAGAGATCTCTCAGTGGGGGGGCCATAGCCGGTATAGTATTTGCAATTATTTTGACTACTATTGCTACTATATTAGAATTTATTTTACTTGCACATAGGTCTCCTAGAAGTGAGCAGGAAAAATAAAAAATAAGCAATGGAGTGTCTTGCATCCCCCACACTCCCCTTTTAGCTGAAGGTACAGTTTATTATTTGCTCTTAAATATTGGGTCATTGCAGGAACATCTTTTTTCTCACTCTTTTTAGGGTAAGTTAGTGGTAGTCATTTATTGTATAGTAGTTTATTAGAGAGTTAGTTAGAAGGATACATTATAAAATAAGATGTAGGGTAACATTTGTTTGTATCATCCCAGTCACCATTTTGTTAGTGCCACTGTTTCTGTGATGGATCTCTGGGTTTGATCATGGTGGACAAGGTCATGGATCTATGCATGTCCTTTTGTAAATTGACATTAGCTTATTTTTTAGTGTGTTATTCCATGTAATTGGGTTACCTCTTTAATTTGGTTCACTATTGTGGTTGGTTGTATTACTTGTTATGGATTGTTTATTGTTGTGGTTGGTTGTATAACACATCTTCCAAAAAGAGTAAACAGAGCTCTGTCAAGAGAAAGAGCTTAAATGATGTAGGTCAACAATCTCTAGAAAAGGTTCAAGCAGGAACAAGCATATTACACCAAGCAATGAAGGGAAACGATGTTGTAGTGGGAATACACGAGTCCAAACAGCAAGAAAATGGAAGCCAAAACCAAATACTTCTGATAAAGGTATGTCTTTACAAATCCTTTCTTTTGATTTGGTTTTCACTTAGTAATTCTTTTTATGTGCTTTGATATTTTTCTATAATATGCTGCACTTGTTATATTTTCATTCAAACATTTGTTCTTTTGTGTGTCATGCATTTCCATCAAGAGCATAAATCATTGTGCTTAATTCTTAAAAACAAATCATAATGATGTCTTCCTCCTTTGTTTCAGAGGGTAATGTAGTGCAAGGAAAGTGCAAGAATGAAAGCGAGCCATAGGTACATAATCCTCTTAAGAAGGTCAAGGCCAGAGCAGTAGTTGATGGATCTAATGGTGAATTGTCATCATTCCCGAGAGAATCAAACAAATCTGATAACGTGCATGGACCACCAATGTGTGGTGTGAGACCTATTGCATATAATGGAGTTATAGGAAGGGATCCTGATGGAGCAGTTGCTGCAAGTCCTATTAGAAGAGACCATGGGAAAGCTACAGGAAGTTTTGTACTGAAAGAGGCCAAGGATCTAAAACACTCTATACGTAGCCTAAAATTATTCTCGTGATTTGATGAAATCCAATGTTTAAAATGATAATTGCCTTAGAAGTCTAACATATATGCAATAGATGTTGCATACTATAAGAGATAGCGACTTTGAAATCATTGGTTGTTACTTTCAAGCGGCTTTAAAATTTCTTCATGGTGCTTCATTATTGGAGCCTTGCAATTATGACAATGCAAAGCATGGAGAAACAACTTAGGCTATGAAGGTGTTTACAGATACTGCCAGGAATTGTGAGTAAGTATCATAAGATCTTAGAGTTTGAGTTGAAATTTTTATCCATTTTTTTCATTAGTCACAATCTGGATGTGAGCACACTGTATTAGCTTTACTTTTGGAAAAATTTTAGGCAATTTTGAAATATAGTCATGCTGATTCAAATATTGATAGGTTAGCTTCTCTATTACCTTTACAGGTTTTGTGCCTTAACATATGAGAGAAACAAAGAAATGGCAGCTGTTACCTTGGAATATAAATGCATGGGGGTAGTGCACATGAGGGTTGTGCTGTCTAAAACTTAATGTTTAGACATCAACACTCGAGTTTGAGAGAAGAATAAATAGGCCTAAAAGATATGATAGAAATGTTGTTCAAAATAATTTGAAGGCCATGAAGAAGATTGAGGAAGTTCGTGTTAGCAGGGAGGATAAATTATGGGAGAACATGTTTGTCTCATTCTCTTCAACTTTCCTTGTAAAAGAATCAAGGGATAATAACTGAAAATTAACTAATTGGTTATCTTCTAATTGTTGTTGCTTATAGCACATGTGTGTCCAAATACATAGAACCACCATACAACATTTGTCTGTTCTCAAATCTTACCTTTGTTGTGGTGATTTTTTTTCTTGTCTTTATACTTTGCCTATGGTGCACTTTTGGAGTGCCCCTAGTTCTGATAATTATTTGTATCAGTTTAGTTGTGGCTATATCTAAGGCGGGACGGCCAGAGATAAACTTATAAACATGATTGAATGTTTCACACTAATTTTCATATAAAATGTGTCAACTATAATGTTGGGTATGCTTTTATTATTTCATTCAACTCTTTTTGAAATATGTGTTGAATTTCTTTTTCTTGCTTATTTTGGTAGCCTTCAGAATTCTATAAAAATATGTTTCATTTTCTAGAATTGGATGATATGGTATCTTATGCTTTGCAACACTCAGTCTGAAATCTTTCGCTTTCATGTATTTTTATATTGGCACTGATAGATTGTTTTATGAATGACAAGGTTTGCTTATCTTATTTGACTTTTACTTTGATTGATTTCATATAATGATATTTTTCTCATATATTCAGGCATGCCAAGAGATATTCCGTAAATTGGTTGACTTAATTGGTATCACATCCATCACAAAGGTATTCCATTCTCTATGGTAACATGAATGGATATTCCATATGGGGAAAATTGTACATAGCTCTCAGGAATTAGTTTATCATAAATACTAGTTACTTATAAGTTATAATAGTAATATTTATGTAGTTTGCAGATTGATATCTATCATAATTTTATTTGAAAATCATCATTGTCAAGCAATGAAAACTTCTTAAAGGGTGCTAACTCAATGGTAGAGCACCTGCCTAATTATAGCCAGGAGGTTGGTGGTTCGATTCCTCCGTGCCCTGTCATAAATTTGTGACTACAAAAACGACTAAATTTGCATATATATGACTATTAGTAGCTAATTTCCCATATGTAAGTCGTATTTAGCTTAGTCATTAATATGTTATCATCTAGTAGTTTATTTAGTTGTATGTTTGGTCATTAATTGTTGCAATCAATGACTAATTCAGTGACTAAATCTGTGACTAAATCTGTGACTAAATCAATGACTATCAATGACTAAATCATTGACTATCAATGACTGATAAGTCAATATATTAATGGCTAAGTGAAATACGACTAGCTATAAGATAGTGAAAATTAGCTACAATTAGTCGCCGACTCAAAAATACTCGTTTATGGCCTGATTTTAGTCATTAATTTCTCATTTTGTACTAGTGAGATAACATAAGACCTTTGAAAAAAGTTCCTAGAAATAGAATCGCGAGTAATACCAAGTACACCCCTAGAGGTGCTAGAAGAAAGAAGAAAATCAGCGACAGAGGTTGCGAAGAAGATAGCAGAAGTAGAGGCATTATGTGCTAAGGTTGTCGACCAAGTTTCTCATACATGGGAAGCATTGATTGATGACAAGGAATTAGAAATTTTTTTAGAGGAGATGTGAACAACTGAAACGAAAGTAAACCAAATGAAAAATGAGATGAAGAAGTTTCCCTTAGTAGAGAAAATGACTAAGGCATAAAAATGAATAAGTCTAAACAACAAGCTACAGTCTTGTACACTCAACAACAACAAAAGACCGAAAAGGTCACATCGTTGCAAGCTGAAGCAACAAGAATTACAAGCATTATTCATCCTGTACATCAGAAGGTGTGATAAGCAGCAGAGTTTGCAGTAAGTGTAACGTCGAAACATGCCAGTTTTGACATTTTGAAAAACTTGAAGAAAACATAAGAGGATGTGAGACACGACAAAAAGGAAATAGTGAAAATCTTCCAATATTTTCAAAGTAAATTTGTCACAAATGCAGAAGTTGACGAGGAGCATTGCATATCATGGGACAAGAATCTGAATAATATGGTCAGAGAATTTGAATAATTTGGTCAGAGGAAGGAAAAGGAGTTGCAACAGAAGTAGAGAAGGAAGAACATAAGCATACAAAGGAATAACATAAGTAGATAAGGAAGAACATAAGCATACAAAGGAAAAACTGAAGAAGATAAGGAAGAAATAGATAATGCAAGAAGTAGATGTAGAGGAAGCTGCGGGAAAAGAAGAGTTCGTAAAGGAAGAGAGTCACGAAGGAAGAATTAGTGACCGAAGAGAAGTCTAACTGAAGGACAATATGCGATGAGATTAGCTACAATGGAAGAAACCATGTCAGAAGGTGTGTAGCAGTTCAAAATGACAATTCAAGGAATATCATGGGTACGAGGTTGGAAGGAGTTGGTGAGAGCCACATGTGTCTGAAGGTATAAAATTATCTTTGTAATTCGGGTCATTAATGCCTACTGGTAAGTGTCACTAGAATAATAATGAGAACATGTTGGTTAACTCAATGAAGTCAGTTGATAGTGACATGTAAGATTCTATAAGAAGGAAGAACCCAGGCTGTGTTCGGGTTAGTTGTGGTGTGTCTGTAAGAAGAGTTGAAGAGATTCAGTTAGTTGTGGTGTGTATGTAAGAAGATTTGAAGAGTCTATAGCTGAGTGTATAGAAGTGTAGAGATTATCAAGTTGATCTTGGTTGTGTGGGGATCGACAGTAGAGTCGAATAATAAGTATTTGTAAAGTTGTAGAGGAGGTTGAGTCGATCTACGATGTGTGCAGATCGACAATATATTCAAGTAGAGAAGGACAAATGGCAGAATACCAAAGAGCATGAGAGGAGAGATAAGTCTATATAGATAAGAGAAGAAGATATAGAACATAGTCTACACCTTAGTGCATAGAAAAAAGGTGCTATATATTTCTTATGCTAAATGAAGAGTGCCTTTGTGGATTTTCCCATATTGGTTTCCACATTAGATACTATGTCAAATGTGTAGATGATGAATGTGTTTGTATCACATGCATGTTTACTATGAATAAGTGTTTATGTATTTTCTTACGAATGAGTTTATTGTCGCACTATTGTAGTCAGAATCGCCTATAAGTCATTATATTTACTATTATAATATATGTCAATAGATGAATAGACTCACATCTTAGCTGTACATAATAATTATAAGGAATACACCCATCGACTTTGCTCGAGCGAGCTAGAAAGGTGCCAAGAAAAGTGAACCCCCCCATACAAATGAGAAAAATTGGTTCTAGCGGTTACCCATAAGGAGATATATCGGGTGAGACAACATCTATGTCAAAGGTTTTGTTGATTGAGCCTTTCCTTGTCGGGCCTATATATTGGGATTTTTTGCGCAGAAAAGAGAGTCTGAACCTAGGTCGAAGAGAGAACGCCAATAGCGGGTCTCCAAAAACATATTGATATTTGAAGAAAAATTTATCTAAGTTTCTATTGGCATATAAAGTTAGAACTCTCTTTAAAGAGTGCGGCAACAATATAAAGAAAACTTCATTCCAAGTGATAGAGGATCCATCAATCAATCCAACCTATGTTTAGGGGTTTTTCGTTGGGGCATTGGAAGGAACCCCAAGTTCATGTGGAGGAGGAGCTATACTGTATCTCAATCAACACCAACATTTTATTCTCAAATATGGAGAAATCAAAGAAACAAATAATAATGTTGAAGATAAACCTTTGTAGTTTATTCTCAGGTTTGCTTTGTCCATAGCTAAAAAAAAACTTCAAATCTTTGGTGATTCCAATTTACTTATTGATTGGTGTAACAATCATTTTACAATCTAAAATATTGTTCTAGCTCCTTTCCTTGACATAATTGTGGAAGATGGAGTACATTTCCTGTACATTTATTTACTCATGTGTACAGATAATTTTATGTAAAAGCATATGTTCTATCAAAATAAGCCATAATGCTCGAAGAAGGTTCTTTAGTCAATCAGGAAAATTCTAAAAATACTACTCTCTGGGTAGTATATCAATTTTATCTCTAATTTATGAGATATATCTATGGTCTAATTAATATAATGAACATGATGAAAACACATATTTCATTTGAGGGTTGTGTTATGGTTTATCTTGGAGTCATAATACTATAACGATGGTCAAAACGGATAAAAAATAATTGATGGGAACAAAGCAGCAAGGCTCAACGATGTATCTTTTGATTTATTTTTTGAAAATTATATAAGTTTTTTACTCAGATTGTGTGTGTGTGCATGTGTCTGTGTGAGAGAGTGATTCTCATAATCAACCACCCCCAAATTTTAAAAGAGAATAGAAAAAAAACACAGTTTAAAACATATATAAATTGTTAAAAAGTTAAAACAATAAAAATATAGAATATGTGGGGAATAGTGGAATGTTGCACCTAGGAAGTTTAGTGGGATTAATCATTCCCCTACCCACCATTTTATGATTCTATACGACAAGGTGGGGAGAAATTCCCCCAAAAAAACCTCCTTGCAACCCTGAAACACGCCTATCATTTTTTAAGATGTTTTCCTATTCTATTTGGTTTATTATTTAATTTTGTTTTTTATAATTGTGTTCTTTAATTATTTTTATGTTTTTCAACCTATTTATTAATTTAGGGGGAGGGTGATTTGAAATTGACCCCTCCAAATAGTTTTTTTAACATATGTCTTTATACTTATTTTCAAGAAAATTGTTATTTTCTCCTTATTTTATGCTTTTTTTTCTCCAATATTTTTCTTTTTCCTTCCATTTTAATTTCAAAACCAAAATAGTGTGTTACTCATAACACCACCTTTCATTTAAGGCCATGTTTTTGAATGAGTTTTAAAATGTTAGCTCATTATATGTTAGGAGGTGAAATTGATATCTAGATCTTTGAATTTTTCCTATATAGTGGTACATGCTTACCACATTGCATAATTCATATGTGTCAGGTGGGTTGTGGTGGGGAAAATAGGACCCCCCTTCAGTCCAAGGGTGTGGGGGTAGGGCCCTTGAGGAAAAAATTATATACCCTTCTTGTGTATTTCAGTTCCTTGAGGAACCCTCATATGTGTTCGATAAAAGGGGAGTGACCCTAGCATTCTATCACAATACAACATAGCATTATTGGTTTATTTTTTAACAATTAATAATAATATATCAAAGTTGGAATCACCCCATGGTTTGCCTAAGCACAACAGGGTTTCCACATAAATCTCATGTTCTATTGTTCTTATTGTTTTCTTTTATTTTTTATATTTTTTCTAAGAAAATAAATGGGTGTTATTGGTAGCGCAACTTTATCAACCTTCGTGCCCATTTTCATTTCATCTTGCTTGCATTCGAATGGAGCGATTGTTTTATGCAACTACAAGAGATGAAATGAAGGTTTTTAGAGCATGGTTATTTAAATTTCCAGCACAAGTACAATTGTTGAATCCAAGGTTACGACTATATCACCTATGCTTATCATGGAAGACATTTTTGGATATGTCCCAGCGTAGGCTGATTTTTCTCAAGAGGATGAGAAATTTCTAGTCATGTCATCCAGAAAATCACGTTCAAAACTACAAGGTTCGTCTAGAATATCATGGTGGAAGCGCACTGGAAATAAAAAGAAAAAAGGACAAGCAACAACACCACCGCCACATGAGGAGGACGAAGACTCGAAATCTAGGAATCTATTGCCACCATACATCACACCAAGATGCTCTTATGAGACAAATATTAAAGTCCTAAATACGTCACGGTACCCGCTGGTAGCACCCACAGTGCCAGAAGGAGTTATGTTGTTACATAATATTTTTCCAAACATGCATAAGTTGTCCTTCACTGATCATGACACAAATATTTAGACCAGAAGAACTAAATTTTTAGTGTACATGATACACTAGATTCACTGAAGATCCATGTTCCAATGGAGTGGGAAAGAGGAATTGACCAGTTAGGGTTACTTTCATTGTTGTATATCCCACACTTCAGCTGAAGAGAAGAATTGAATTCCAATGTGAAATAGTTATTATAATCCTTTGATGTTGGCTACCTGTGGATCGACGAACAAATATTTGTGGATGTCGAACTCACCGTAGTAATTATAGGCCTACCATTAGCAAGCATAGACCTAACACCGTATTTAAGGAAATACCAAGACACTGTGCTGACGGCCAAGATGAAGGATAAATATGACAAGGTGTCCATAGATAACAAAGGTTTCCTAATCACGTCGATCAAATGTGACCATGTTGTTCGGTTCGTTGTGAAGGTATTAGCTAGCAAATTGTTGTGCAAGATGCGACTAAACCAGTGTACTATGGGTGTGGTTGGCCGGCTAGATTAACTCTTTGCAAATGGAGTGGAAGTAAACTGGTCAAAGTATTTGTTGAATGAGTTACTAGAATATGTAGTATAGCCATGGGAAAAAGGTAATGCATTCGACTATTCACGGCTAATGATTTTTATTTCATTTGTCGCACGGGTGCAACCACCAAACTACCAAGGGGTAGAACTACGACTACATTGTAGAGGAGCTCGATACTAGAATATATGGTTGGATAAGGATAGGAAATACAAAAAATGAGATAATAGCATGGAATTTGTTATGCATGGAGAGGCCCTGCGGCACCCGGTGAAGAAGCAGACAAGACTTACGGACAAAACCATTCAACGGTCTCACCAATTATCAATTTTCAGATTGAATCACATATTATTTTGTTACAACTACGACAAGACCCGCAACGCCAATTGTTGACGACACATATTTTGTTGACCGAAGAACAAGTTGATGCCATCATCCAAGATTGGCTGAAAGAATGGCATGTTCCTATTCTAGATGACCAATTAGATGCAGATGAATACCTGGGACAAGAAAATCCACCATCATAGAAAAATGAAAATCAGGGAGGGGACCCACAGGAAGAAACACAAGATCCCAACACTCCCTAGAGTGATTCAAGCAGAAATTTGACAAATCCAAACATCGAAGAGAAGAGAAAACAGACTGACACGGAGTAGGTCGAGCCCGAGAATAAGAAAATAAAGGATGAAAAAACACTAAACACTATCAACCTTGATGGTGAATATTTTACGTGTTTGACCAGAGCACTAGAAAATGTTGTGCAAGGAAGTTTCAAGAAAATAGATGAGCTACAGATGGAGCTCATAGGAAGTGTTACTGATTTACTGACAGTGCTCTACAAATTTGCTAAAGAGATCAGAATCACATTATATTATACACCCCATATAACCGTGTCGCAAAATGTACCTAACACTTCATAAGAGCGACAAAGTGAGATACCAATTCTAGTTCTGCCAATTAAGACGCAAGTGGTGGGTGAAGCACTTGACCAAAACTACATAATTGAATGAGATGACCAAAATCTTGGGCCATGTGACAATAGACTTCTCGCAGGTACAGTTCTATGAATTCTATGTGATGCACAATTCTACAGTCGAAAATATGAAGGTAATAGAAGTAGCCTTGATTAAGCATGCAAAATTAGTGAACAAAAGTGTCAATAAAATGAAGAAAATGGTGCAAGAGGCCGAGCAAAAAGCAAAAATTTGGGGGGAAAACAAACATAGGCTCAACAATGTTGTATCCCTTGCATGTAAAAATTTTGATAATGAAGGAGATGTTTCCAGAAGCCAAGGTCATTCGACTTGGCGACATAGTAGAAGACCTTCGCATAAAGGTCATAGAAATAGAACCATGTGTAACACCAAGTACACCCCTAGAGGTGTTATAAGAAATAAGAAAATCAGCGACAGAGCCATTATGTGCTAAGGTTTTTTACCAAGTTTCTCATACATGGGAAGCATTGATCGATGATGATGAATTAAGGAAATTTGCAGAGGATTTGCACACAATTGAAACATAGGTAAACAAAATGAAAAATGAGATGAATAAGTTTCCCTTAGTATAGAAAATTGCTAAGGCATAAAAAATGAAGAAGGTGCAACAACAAATTACAGTGTTGCGCACTCAACAACAACAAAGGACCAAAAAAGTCACATAGTTTCAACTTGAATCAGAAAGAATTACAAGCATTAAAGCCTATACATCAGAAGGTGCAATAAGCAGTAGAGCTTTCAATAAGTGTAACATCAAAAGATGTCAGTTCCAACCTTGTGGAAAATTTGAAGAAAACATAAGAGGATGTGCAACGTGACACAAAGGAAATAGTGAAAATATTTCAATATTTTCAATGTAAATTCATCACAAATGCAGCAGCTGATGAGTAGCATTGCATGGCTTGGGATGGTCCACTATTGAGTGTTAGCGTCCTATTTCCCCTAGGAAAATACAACAAGAATTCAGTTAGAATTCTTCCCAAGAATCTGAAGAATCAGGTTGGAGGAAGGAAAAGTAACTGTGGTAGCAGTAGAGAAGGAACAACATAAGGATACAAAGGAAAAACATAAGCAGATAAGGAAGAACATAAGCATACAAAGGAAGAACAAAAGAATATAAGGAAGAAAGAGCTAAGGCAAGAAGTAGATGTAGAGGAATCTGTGACAAAAGAACAATTCATAAAAGAAGAGAGTTCAGGAAGGAAGAGATAGCAACATAAGAGAAGTAGTGACTGAAGGACATTATGCGATGAGATTAGCTATGACAGAAGAAACCATGTCAAAACGTGTGTAGCGGTTCAAAACAAAAATTCAAGGAATATCATGGGTATGAGGTTAGAAAGAGTTGTCGAGAGCCATGTGTGTCTGAAGGAATAAAATTATATTTGTAATTTGGTTTGTTAATTCCTACTGACAAGTGTCACTAGAATAACAATGACAGCATGTTGGGTAACTCAATGAAGTCGGTTGATAGTGACATGTAAGATTCTATATGAAGGAAGAACCCATGTTGTGTTTGGGTTATTTGTGGTGTGTCTATAAGAAGAATTGAAGAGAGTCAGTTAGTTGTGGTGTGTCTGTAAGAATATTTGAAGAGTCTATATCTGAGTGTACAAAAGTGTAGAGAAGATCAAGTTGATCCAGGTTGTGTGCGGATTGACAGTAGAGTCAAACAATAATTAGTCATAAAGTTGTAGAGGAGGTTGAGTCGATTTAGGATGTGTGCAGATCGAAAATATATTCAAGTAGAGAAGGACCAATGATAGAATACCGGAGAGCATGAGAGGAGAGAGAAGTTTGTATAGATAAGAGAAGAAGATCTAGAACAGAGTCTGCAGCTTAGTGCGTATACAAAAGGTGCTATATATTTCTCATGCCAAATGAAGAGCACCTTTGTGGTTTTTCCCATATTGGTTTCCACATTAGATACCGTGTCAAATGTGTAGATGATGAATGTGTTTGTATCACATCCATGTTTACTATTAATAAGTGTTTATGTATTTTCTTATGACTGATTTTATTATCGCACTGTTGTAGTCAGAATCACCTATATGTCATTATATTTACTATTATAATATATTTCAATAGATGAATAGAGTCGCATCTTATTTGTACATAATAAGTATAATGAATACACCCACCGACTTTGCTCAAGGGAGCTAGAAAGGCACCAAGAAGAGTGAATACCCCCATCCAAATGCAAAAACCTAGTTCTGGAAGTTACCCATAAGGAGATATCTTGGGTGAGACTGCATCTATGTCACAGGTGTTGTAGTCGGGCCGATATATTAGGATTTTTGGCGCACAAAATAAATTTCAAGTTTCTATTGGCATATAAAGTTAGAATGATCTTTAAAGAGTGCAGAAACAATATAAATAAAACTTCATTCCAAGTGATAGAGGAGCCAACAATCAATCCAACCTATGGTTGGGTATTTTTCGTTGGGGCATTGGAAGGAACCTCAAGTTCATGTGCAGGAGGAGCTATACTATTTCTCGATCAACATAAAAAATTTATTCTCAAATATGGAGAAATCAAAGGAACAAATAATAATGTTGAAGATAAACCTTTGTGGTTTATTCTCAAGTTTTTTTTGTCCATAGGTAAAACAAAACTTCGAATATTTGGCAATTCCAATTTACCTATTTATTGGTGTAACAATCATTTTACAATCTTAAATATTGTTCTAGCTCCTTTCCTCGACATAATTGTGGAAGATGGAGTATATTTCTTGTACATTTATTTACTCATGTGTATAGATAATTTTATGTAAAAGCATATGTTCTATCAAAATAAGCCATAATGCTCGAAGAAGGTTCTTTAGTCAATCAAAAAAATTCTGAAAATACTACTCTCTCGGTAGTATATCAATTTTATCTCTATGTTATGACCTAGATCTGTGGTCTAATTAATATAATGAACATGATGAAGACACCTATTTCATTCGAGGGTTTTGTTATGGTTTATATTGGAGTCATAATACTATAACGATGGTCAGAACTCATAAGAAAATAATGGATGGGAACAAAGCAAAGGATTAACGATGTATCTTTTGATTTATTTTTTGAAAATTATATATGTTTTTTACTCGAAATGTGTGTGTGTGTGCATGTGTTAAAAGAAAAAAGAGAAAAGAGAAAAGAACACAATTTAAAACATATATACAATGTTAAAAAGTTAAAACAATAAAAATATAGTAGGTGTGGGGAACATCGGCATGTTTCTCCCAACAAATTTGGTGGGTTTAATAATTCCCCTACTTGTTAGGTTTTTATCATTTGAGCAATATGATCTAGGATATTATCTGAGAGAATAACATGCACAGCAATAATCACAAAAGACAAGAGACACAAATATTTTCCTAGGGGAAACCATAAAGGAGAAAACCCTGCAACTTCCTTAGAGATAGAATGAGCACCAATGGAAGCAGTAAAAACCAAATACAAAAAAGATGATCTCCAACAGCTGTTCTTTTTCTCACTTGTGTGAGCTCCTCTTCTCTCACCTATGTGTCATAGTTGGGTGAGTGTGTGTGTCAAATAGAGAGGCTCACTCTCTATTTATACTAATTTCTAACTTGACAATTACTTACTAGGGTTGACTTCTCTAGGAGAGTCTAATAACCCTAGTGCCCCACAACTATGGGTACTTTTCCCCCCAATCAACAAGGAGGGTTTCCCTCAACTCAATTGTGGGGACTATTTCCCTGACTTACAATAGAGGATTAACCTCATTGATTTTGCATGACTTTATTATATTAATGACTCTCCCAATAGGAACATCAGGGTACAATGAAATACAAATGATTCTCTCGATAGGAACATAAGGGTACAATATAAGTGAATACATTCTGAAGTTACAAATACATAAACACTCCCTCTTAACTAGGAAGGTATTCTCTTGACACAATTCATCATCACAAGTCTTCTTCTTTGGATCATCATCAAAGCTAGATCATCACTAGGTCATCATCAAATATGGATCATCACTAGATCATCATCATCACTACTCCGCTATGTCGACCAAATGGTGCTATCTCTCAGTTTTACAAGTCACAGAAATTTCTATAGAGCCAACCCTTTTGCATGCTAGTTGTAGGCCTAGCCTCCATGAAGGTCTTCATCTTCTTCAACACTTATATCTGACCATGGGAGGAACACATCTAGCATCCATGTCAGAAATTCCTGCCCAACACTTACATATGACCATGGGAGGAACACATCCAGCATCCATGTCAGAAAGGCATGCCCAACACTCACATCTGACCATGGGAGGAACACATCCACCACCATGTCAGAAATGCAATGATCTTTGTAAGGATAATAAAATGTATTTGGGATACTTTGGTGAAGGTGGACAGGAGCTGCAGATTGATACTTATGGGCAGGTACGCATGTATTTTATGTTAACAACAGTTGTTGCAACTGGTTGTCGCAGCTAGTCTATTGCAGCTGGCCTGTTGCAACCAGCTATCATAGCTAGCCTGTTACAGCTGGTCGTTGTAGCTGGTCTATTACAGCTAGTTGTTTCAGCCAGTTGTCGTAGTCGGTTGTTGCATCTCGTTGTTGCAGTCGGTTGTCATAGCTAGCTGTCACAACTAGCATGTCGCAGCCATGTGGTGTTGCATCCAACTATTGTAGCTATTAAAATTTTAAAATTTTGATTGTTTTCTTAAATGCCAAGACATGAATGCCCATGAACGCATATCCGGATAAATTTAATTTTTAGTATTTTTGCATTTAATTTATTTTGGTGTGTTATAAAAAAATAAAACAAAAACAAGAATATATATATATATATATATATATATATATATATA
>LPNX011123061.1:88500-105735 GCA_001517045.1 Pseudotsuga menziesii
GCCTCAAAACTTGGCCTTCAATATCCATATCCATAAAAAGTGATAGCAACCCATCCTCTTCCTCTTTGGGGATAGATATCTTGAAAGTCTTCTCATTCTCCATGCAACCTTCATCCTCAAGATCAGAGTCACTGTCAGATGGCTGAAGATGATCCCTCTCATCTGAGAGAGGCAAGAATGGATCAACGCCGCTAGCCCCCCTCAATGATGTAGTGTTGGAAGAAACATATTTTCGAGGCCTCAAGCAAAGGCAGCTTGTCCCTCTTACCCCTCCTGCTCCACAATCACAAAAGAAACAACTTAAACGAGAGTAAACAACTCTGTGACCCCTGTGGCACACCTTGGCACAAATAGAACAACACCTTTTAGAAACAGTCAGATCGCAAGTGTAGCAGAAGTACCAATGTTGTTCCATAAAGTTTATTCCACTAGTGGTGAATGTATAAACTTTTGATGCAAGTGACCGTTCACTGTTACTCTCATCATCATCTTCTTTATCCATACTAGCCAGTTCTCCATCAGATGTGCCATCATCCTCATCATCATCTGCTGATGTGGCATCACACTCAATCGCACTAGAATGGACTCCCTGATTGACTAGATTAACCAAAGCCTCTGAGTTCTTTCTAGGAACACTAGGATTCAACTTACAGCTAGCAGAATCATTGTTAGAACTAGTGTTTGACCAAGGCTTCTCTATTAATTTTTCAGAAACATGCTTGTTAGCACCATACGAACCCAGTGTAGAAACCAAAAAACCCAAGACAAACTTCAAACCCTCCAGATGGGTTTCATCAGCAGACAACTTGACCACCATATCAATTTCCCTCTTGATAATAGGCTTTATTGTGGACTCACCATTTGCAAACTGAACTACAAAATTGAAGTATGCTTTCGCAGTAGGAACATCAAATGACAGGAATGCCTTCTCTAGACCCACAAGCAATGCATCAAGAATGTGATCACAAAGTTCTCTTGATTTTGAATCAGATGAAGGTGACACCAGATCATTGATGAAAGCAATAGCTGAATCTCTTACTGAATTAGAGACTCCTGTTGGCAAATTACCTACAGCTGATTGAGTAGTATATCCTAGCATCATTTTTTCCAGCCATGAAGCCAAAGAAGATGAATCCATCAATAAGAACTTTTCTTGCAAGGTGTGTTTCAAGTTCATATAACTCGGATCACCTATTAAAAGATTAACAAACAGTTGTAGCACCTTCATATTCACTGACTCATTATGGCATCCATCCAAAGCATCAATTAAAGGCAAAAAGTTACCATTGCCTCCAAGAAATTCCTGGAACTTGTTGGATTGGTTCAACATCAATGAGTCCTCAGTGTTCCCCAAATAAAAATTAAGCAAAATGACTTTACTAGGATCCATTCTCAGGCATTCCACCATATCAGTTGCACTTGTAACCTCCTTGCTTGAGTTCATTTCTTTTACCAGGCTTTCCATGTTCTTCAGCAAAAATATATCACTATACATACATCTCTCTTCTATAGAGGGAATTAAATTATTGAACAAGATTCTACATTTATCATCTATACCCTCAAATAGCCTGTCAAACTTTATGGTCATTATGACCTCAAGCAAACTATTGAAAACTTCTGCATCAACCTCAATTCCCCCTAATTCATCTCTTGCTCTGAAAAATTGCTCAATTGTATACAAAAATCCCTCAACAGAGAGGGTAGAAGAGACCACAGCTGCACTCCCTGGATGAACATGTGATGGGAAACCATGCAACGAGGAGCTCAGAAAAAGTTTGTTTAGGTTCCCTGTGTTTTCTTTGCTCACAATTCCTCTAAAATTTGTTATAGTTCGAAGTACAGACTCTATAAGCTTAAAGCTAGCTCCTAGATTCCCCAACAGCTCTTCCTACTTTGACTTGTCATAACCTGCTTGAAGTAGCAAATTTAGTGAAAATAGTGCATCATCTTTGCATTATTTTCCATCAAGAACAAAAATCACAACTTTTCGCAGTGCCCCGATATGGATGCTCAAAAGGGATGTCAATATTTTCAGTAAAACGCTTGATTTCCCATCCTTCAATACACAAAAAACTAACTGCTCACAAAGTGTGAGTAATGAAGTATCTTTAGATGTCTGCTCTATCCAAAATGTGTCCTCTCTTGAAACTGAGATCTTTCTCAGAGACACTTTCCACAGACCTTCCTAGAGCAATGATAAAATTAAAGACATCCATGCACTATGCCTTAAGAATAACCAACCCCTTTCCTTCACACTATGCTCTTTGTATAATGTTTGAAGCTGAGAGAGTATATCTAGAATGATATTTGCCAGCTATGATAGCTCCCCTGTATGGCCAAAATAAACATTATGGTGTAGAATTCTGCTAAAACGTATGAAGTATTCAATTTCAAGCAACTTGTCTCTGCCCAATTCAGGACTCCATGGCAAAGCACCAGCTTCCTTAACATCAATATTTGATAGAGTGATCCAGCCAAGTACAAAAGAATATATTTCAAGTATAAGCTCATGCACTTGGGAAGCTTCCCTATTCTACCACATTTCCAAAATGCGACAAACAACAGAGTAGAGATCAGACTAATTTAAACCCAGATCTTAAAGAACTTTGTGTTCTACAATACCCCAGTTATGAACCCCACTAACGTCAATCAGTTGCTGAAAGAGATCAGCCATTCCATGCTCTTTTGTGACTCCCTCATTCACATTTATAACACTTTGTACCACATGATATACCCATGATTCTAAATAGCCTATTCTTGTGGGAAGCTGAAAAGTTCCTCCTTGTGTAATCTGTATTAAATTATTTATTATATTGAACATCAACCAAGATGGGAAGGTTGTAGAGTGGAGAATCATGTGCCGAAGAATCAACATTAGTCTTGAAATTAGCAAAGACCAGCAAACCGAGTGTGTGTTGTTAAGTTCCATTGGAGGACAACTTACATTGCTGAGGGTAGAAAAAATATTCTCTATCATTTTGGTTTTTTCAAATGCATTTGAAGAATGAAAAGCCATGAGAAGAACTTCCAAATGAAATAGGGATGGAAGACTTGCACAAACTTCTTGGATATTTAAGCACCCTAAATATGTAGCTTTCACTTTCACAACAATAAAACCAGCATAGCCTTTGCATATTTTGAGTCTTAAGGAGTCATCTCCCAAAATGGACCTTGTGGATGTCCTTATAATAAGAATGTGAGCTACAAGAACAAGAGCATCATCAGTATAAGAAAAAATCCCATCCTCTACCTTCAAAACTTGATTTACTAGGTGTTCTTCAAGTTCGATGGATAAGGCACGCCTCATAACAAGTTCATGTAACAGGTTAAAGCATGCTTTGTGAAAATGTTCAAGGAAGTGTTTTTCATAGGACATATTTGAAACACCAGCCCCCTCCATTCTTTCATCAATTGAAATTTGTGGCTGTAGCATTCGTAAAAGAGCACTGACATGTTCTTCATTAAGTTGGTGACAGGCTTCTTTGTAAATATAAGAATGACAATCTGGAGAAAAAATGCACTCTTTAATAAAACTAATCACTTCAACAGCTCCTTGTAAAGGAATATTACTGGAGTCAGAAACACTGTCATTTGCAGAGCAGGGCTGTCCATGTCCATCAAAGATGACTACTTTCCTGCTAGCCTCTGAAAATAGATCTCCAAAGAGAGCGTCATCTTCATGCCCACTTGCAGATTCTGCATCATTTACTCCTAGCCCATCCTTGCTAGCAGTTGGCCATGAATTTTCCCCCCTGGGCCTTGTTTTTAAACCTTGTGCATGTAGAAAACTTGTGATATCTATTAGATCCTCTAGCCAGTGACCTGCCTGTGGAAATATAACATTTAGTTGATTCTCCTTGTTGCGCTCAACAATTAAGGAAAAATGCTTTGAGCGAAGGTTACATGACAAAGCAATAGAAGTTAAGTCTACAACCCCATCTCCTTCATGATCTCCCTGACTTGTTTGTTTCCAATGAAGTTTTTTACAGTTTTGTGATCTAGTATCCTGAGCAAATCCCAAAATCTTAATAATAACCTCAGTCTTGTAAACCAAAGAAAGCTTATGAATTGTATTCTGTCTCTCATACCTCCACATTCTTCCATCCAAGATGTCCAATAGAGAAGCAAGAACAAATGTACGCATGTTATAAAAAATGGTATCATCCAAAACCACGTCATGAACAAACTGAAAGAAATTTTCCAATATAAGTGACAATTGATGATCTATATTGTTCTCCACATCCACAGGATCAATATTGACAGTTTCAAACCTTAGCTTGAACAAGCCAGGCAAAAGACTAGCGACTTCACTAATATTTCCCAGTAACTGGTTACTTGATACAGCAAAAGTTGTTGCTTTTGTGAGGCTCACAAGAAGTTTCAAAATCTTTGTAATAAAAGATGTCGTTGACTGAACTTTCTCATCTGATATTTCCTCAGTCAGCTGAAGAGAACACAACAATTCCCTACAAAGAATGACCACTTGCAAGATGCACCCAAGATGGGCTATTGTATAATGTTGTGCAAGAGATATCACATTGCTTTCATTCTTCCAGAAAGTAGACTCTTCTAGATCTATTGGCTGTTCACCATCCAAGTGAAGTCCTTCATTGGCTAGAACAGCAATATGAGTTTCGAGTAAGTGGTAACAGTGGGAGTAACACCTGTTCTCTCCATAGCATCAAATAACGTGAAAGCTTCTACGAGGCATCCTTCAATCCAAAGCACATCTATTATTGAATTATATGTGACCTCATTAGGCATAGTACCTTTTAATTCCATTTCCTTGCACAGTTCTAAAGCTTCATCCAAACAACCTTCTCTACATAGGCAATAAATTACTTTTGCACAAACAACTTCATCTGCCACAATTCCCTTCTTCAATGCCGCCTTTAAAATCTTGCATGATTCTTTCACCCTCCCTTATCTGCATAAGAGATCAAGGAAAACTAAACAACTAGAGACAGTTGGCAACATAGATTTGGCCTCCATTTCATTGTAAATCATTAGAGCTCCATCTTTGTCCTTTTCTTTGCAAAGTCTATAAATAAGTGAGTGATAAGTTTCCAGCGCTAGTAATAACCCCTTATCTTGCATTTCATAATGCAGTTTTAAAGCTCCCTTTATGCATCCCCTTTCACAGTTTGAAATTATCATCTTACTGTAAATCTGAGCATTAGTTTAAAAATATTATTAGCCTCTTCCAAACTGCCCTTCTTGCAAAGACCATTCATAAGGGTACTGAAGCTTTCAATAACAGGCAGAAAACCCATTTTCTGCATTCTCAAAAAATAAACCATTATAGTGTAGAGATCATCCTAAGCCAAAAAAAAGTCTTTATGAGTCCTTTTATCGCTGTTAAGGCTCGAGTATATTTATTCATGTCCAGACTTAATAAATCAATATTGAGATGAATCTATAAAGCCTAAAAAATTCAAGGGATTAAATAAATCTCTGAAATGAATCTATAAAGCCTAAAAAATTCAAGGGATTTAATAAATCTCGGAAATGAATCTATAAAGACAGAAAAAACTTATGTGTGGGATTTTCGGAGAATTATGTACTAAAATAAGGTCAGAGAAATACAATAGAAACATAAAAATTTGTGTGCTTGATTTTGGTGACAGATCTGACAGGACTAAAATACAGAGGGCTATGTATTAAATGAAATACAATGTAAAAGGAGTTTTCCATGTAGAAGCTGAAAGAGCTATGTTAGCATTAATAAGATGTGATGGATGCTGAAAATGTGCACACCATGAAATAATAAATCGATAAAGGGAAGCAACAACAGGATGATGAATTTAGGTGAAAAAAAAATATAGAAAAATATTATAGAGAAGGAGTTCAACATGAAGAAGGTGAGATGGATGAGAAATACGAAATCAAAACCATAAAAACCCACTCTCTAAAAATCTAGTCAAGTCAATTTGTCTTGTCATCCATGGAAAGATCCACCTTAGCAACTCGGCTGTGTATTTTAATTATTGAGTTTTTTTTTCAAGATACACAAGATCTACTCTTTTACCTGTAGAAATATTTTTCTCTCCATATCATTTCAAAACTTTTATAACATAGCTTCTTAAATGAAAAAAGTACCCAATTAAAATCATTGATATTTAGGAAATATTCTCTAGTAATTTCACAATCTATACAAACATCAAGGTGTGTCTCCAGTAATCTGGCATTTGTATTTTTTTTTTTTAAACACTTTTAGCCGTTGGTTAAGCGACAGCCTGTAGGTGATTTTTTTTTTTTTTAATTCAATACTGTCGCTTAACCGACGGTTCAGTTTTCATAATCCGTCGGATAGCCGTCGCTTAAGTGACAGCCTGTAGGTGATTTTTTTTTTTAAATTCAATACCATCTCTTAACTGATGTTTAAGTTTTCATAATCCGTCGGATAGCTGTCGGTTAAGCGACGGCCTGTAGGCGATTTTTGTTTAAAAAAATTCAATACCGTCACTTAACCAACGTTTAAGTTTTCATAATCCATCGGATAGCTGTCGGTTAAGTGACGTGTGTTTAAAGTTTAATATGAATTAGATGTCGGATAACCGACAATTTACATTTAACTGACGGTAAACTAAACTGTCTCTTTACCGATGAATTGGAAAGATGTCGGATAACCGAAAAAAATCCATCGACGCTTAAAAAAAATCATAGTGTCGTACATGCGACAGGGAAGTGTCGAAAATCCGACAATACAGCCGTCTTTGCAAATCCTTTCTTTTGATTTGGTTTTCACTTAGTAATTATTTTTATGTGCTTTGCTATTTTTCTATAATATGATGCACTTGTTATATTTTCATTCAAACTTTTGTTCTTTTGTGTGTCATGTATTTCCATCAAGAGCATAAATCATTGTGCTTAATTCTTTAAAAAAAATCACAATGATGTCTTCCTCCTTTGCGTCAGAGGGTAATGTAGTGTAAGGAAAGTGCAAGAATGAAAGAAAGCCATAGGTACATAATCCTCTTAAGAAGGTCAAGGCCAGAGCAGCAGTTGATGGATCTAATGGTGAATTGTCATCATTTCCCAGAGAATCAAACAAATCTGATAACGTGCATGGACCACCAATGCGTGGTGTGAGACCTATTGCATCTAATGGAGTTACAAGAAGGGATCCTGATGGAGCAGTTGCTGCAAGTCCTATTAGAAGAGACCATGGGAAAGCTACAAGAAGTTTTGTACTTAAAGAGGCCAAGGATCTAAAACACTCTATAGAAAAATTGAAGGTCTACTTGATGTTAATTATCCTTATTCCTCCATCTATACGTAGCCTAAAATTATTCTCGTGATTTGATGAAATCCAATGTTTAAAATGCTAATTTCCTTAGAAGTCTAACATATATGCAATAGATGTTGCATACTATAAGAGGTAGCGACTTTGAAATCACTGGTTGTTACTTCCAAGCGGCTTTAAAATTTCTTCATGGTGCTTCATTATTGGAGCCTTGCAATTATGACAATGCAAAGCATGGAGAAACAACTTAGGCTATGAAGGTGTATACAGATACTGCCAGGAACTGTAAGTAAGTATCATAAGATCTTAGAGTTTGAGTTGAAAGTTTTATCCATTTTTTTCATTAGTCACAATCTGCATGTGAGCACACTGTATTAGCTTTACTTTTGGAAAAAATTTAGGCAATTTTGAAATATAGTCATGCTGATTCAAATATCGATAGGTTAGCTTCTCTATTACCTTTACAGGTTTTGTGCCTTAAAATATGAGAGAAACAAAGAAATGGCAGCTGTTTCCTTGGCATATAAATGCATGGGGGTAGCGCACATGAGGGTTGTGCTGTCTAAAACTTCATGTTTAGACATCAACATTTGAGTTTGAGAGAAGAAGAAATAGGCCTGAAAGATATGATAGAAATGTTGTTCAAAATACTTTGAAGGCCATCAAGAAGATTGAGGAAGTTCGTGTTAGCAGAGAGGATAAATTATGGGAGAACATGTTTTTCTCATTCTCTTCAACTTTCCTTGTAAAAGAATCAAGGGATAATAACTGAAAATTAACTAATTGGTTATCTTCTAATTGTTGTTGCTTATAGCACATGTGTGTCCAAATACATAGAACCACCATACAACATTTGTCTATTCTCAAATCTTACCTTTGTTGTGGTGATTTTTTTTCTTCTCTTTATACTTTGCCTATGGTGCACTTTTGGAGTGCCCCTAGTTTTGATAATTATTTGTATCAGTTTAGTTGTGCCTGTATCTAAGGCGGGATGGCCAGAGATAAACTTATAAACATGATTGAATGTTTCACACTAATTTTCATATAAAATGTGTCAACTACAATGTTGGGTATGCTTTTATTATTTCATTCAACTCTTTTTGAAATATGTGTTGAATTTCTTTTTCTTGCTTATTTTGGTAGCCTTCAGACTTCTATAAAAATATGTTTCATTTTCTAGAATTGGATGATATGGTATCTTATGCTTTGCAACACTCAGTCTGAAATCTTTCGCTTTCATGTATTTTTATATTGGCACTGATAGATTGTTTTATGAATGACAAGGTTTGCTTATCTTATTTGACTTTTACTTTGATTGATTTCATATAATGATATTTTTCTCATATATTCAGGCACACTAAGAGATATTCCATAAATTGGTTGACTTAATTGGTATCACATCCATCACAAAGGTATTCCATTCTCTCTGGTAAGATGAATGGATATTCCATATGGGGAAAATTGTACATAGCTTTCAGGAATTAGTTTATCATAAATACTAGTTACTTATAAGTTGTAATAGTAATATTTATGTAGTTTGTAGATTGCTATCTATCATAATTTTATTTGAAAACTATCATTGTCAAGCAATAACAACTTCTTAAAGGGTGCTAACTCAATGGTAGAGCACCTGCCTAATTATAGGCAGGAGGTTGGTGGTTCGATTCCTCTGTGCCCTGTCATAAATTTATGACTACAAAAACAACTAAATTCGCATATATACGACTATTTGTAGCTAATTTCCCATATGTTAGTAGTATTTAGCTTAGTCATTAATATGTTATCATCTAGTAGTTTATTTAGTTATATGTTTGGTCATTAATTGTTGCAATCAATGACTAATTCAATGACTAAATCTGTGATTAAATCCGTGACTAAATCAATGACTATCAATGACTAAATCATTGACTATCAATGACTAAATCAATGACTGATAAGTCAATATATTAATGGCTAAGTGAAATACGACTAGCTATAAGATAGTGAAAATTAGCTACAATTAGTCGCCGACTCAAAAATACTCGTTTGTGGCCTGATTTTGTCATTAATTTCTCATTTTGTACTAGTGAGATAACATAAGACCTTTGAAAAAAGTTTGTAGAAATAGAATCGTGAGTAATACCAAGTACACCCCCAGAGGTGTTAGAAGAAAGAAGAAAATCAGCGATAGAGGTTGCGAAGAAGATAGCAGAAGTAGAGGCATTATGTGCTAAGGTTGTCGACCAAGTTTCTCATACATGGAAAGCATTGATTGATGACAAGGAATTAGAAAAGTTTTTAGAGGAAATGTGAACAACTAAAACAGAAGTAAACGAAATGAAAAATGAGATGAAGAAGTTTCCCTTAGTAGAGAAAATGACTAAGGCATAAAAAATGAAGAATTCGAAACAACAAGTTACAATCTTGTACACTCAACAATAACAAAAGACCGAAAAGGTCACATCGTTGCAAGCTGAAGCAACAAGAATTACAAGCATTATTCATCCTATACATCAGAAGGTGTGATAAGCAGCAGAGTTCGCAGTAAGTGTAACATCGAAACATGCCAGTTTTGACATTTTGAAAAACTTGAAGAAAACATAAGAGGATGTGCGACACGACAAAAAGGAAATAGTGAAAATCTTCCAATATTTTCAAAGTAAATTTGTCACAAATGCAGAAGTTGACGAGTAGAATTGTGTAGCATGGGATAAGAATCTGAATAATATGGTCAGAGAATTTGAATAATTTGGTCAGAGGAAGGAAAAGGAGCTGCGACAGAAGTAGAGAAGGAAGAACATAAGCATACAAAGGAATAACATAAGCATACAAAGGAAAAACTGAAGAAGATAAGGAAGAAAGAGATAATGCAAGAAGTAGATGTAGAGGAAGCTACGGGAAAAGAAGAGTTCGTAAAGGAAGAGAGTTCACAAAGGAAGAA
The DNA here is from genome assembly GCA_001517045.1 of Pseudotsuga menziesii. Taxonomy (NCBI): domain Eukaryota; kingdom Viridiplantae; phylum Streptophyta; class Pinopsida; order Pinales; family Pinaceae; genus Pseudotsuga; species Pseudotsuga menziesii. Next base: position 98,667 of record LPNX011123061.1, read on the forward strand.
TTAGCGACCGAAGAGAATTCTAACTAAAGGACAATATGTGATGAGATCAGCTACAATGGAAGAAACCATGTCAGAAGGTGTGTAGCAGTTCAAAATGACAATTCAAGGAATATCATGGGTACGAGGTTGGAAAGAGTTGGTGAGAGCCACATGTGTCTGAAGGTATAAAATTATATTTGTAATTTGGGTCATTAATGCCTACTCGCAAGTGTCACTAGAATAAGAATGAGAACATGTTGGGTAACTCAATGAAGTCAGTTGATAGTGACATGTAATATTCTATAAGAAGGAAGAACCCAGGCTGTGTTCGAGTTAGTTGTGTTGTGTCTGTAAGAAGAGTTGAAGAGATTCAGTTAGTTGTGGTGTGTATGCAAGAAGATTTTAAGAGTCTATAGCTGAGTGTATAGAAGTGTAGAGAAGATCAAGTTGATCTTGGTTGTGTGGGGATCGACAGTAGAGTCGAATAATAAGTATTCGTAAAGTTGTAGAGGAGGTTGAGTCGATCTAGGATGTGTGCAGATTGAAAATATATTCAAGTAGAGAAGGACCAATGACAGAATACCAGAGAGCATGAGAGGAGAGATAAGTCTATATAGATAAGAGAAGAAGATATAGAACATAGTCTACACCTTAGTGCGTATTAAAAAGGTGCTATATATTTCTTATGCTAAATGAAGAGCGCCTTTGTGGCTTTTCCCATATTGGTTTCCACATTAGATACTATGTCAAATGTGTAGATGATGAATGTGTTTGTATCACATGCATGTTTACTATGAATAAGTGTTTATGTATTTTCTTACGAATGAGTTTATTGTCACACTATTGCAGTCAGAATCGCCTATAAGTCATTATATTTACTATTATAATATATCTCAATAGATGAATAGAGTCACATATTAGCTGTACATAATAATTATAAGGAATACACCCATCGATTTTGCTCGAGCGAGCTAGAAAGGTGCCAAGAAAAGTGAATCCCCCCATAAAAATGAGAAAAATTGGTTCTGGAGGTTACCAATAAGGAGATATCTCAGGTGAGACAGCATCTATGTCAAAGGTGTTGTTGATTGAGCCTTTCCTTGTTAGGCCTATTTATTGGTATTTTTGCGCAGAAAAGAGAGTCTGAACCTAGGTCGAAGAGAGAACGCCAACGGTAGGTCTCCAAAAACATATTGATATTTGAAGAAAAAATTATCTAAGTTTCTATTGGCATATAAAGTTAGAACTCTCTTTAAAGAGTGCAGCAACAATATATAGAAAAAATCATTCCAAGTGATAGAGGATCCATCAATCAATCCAACCTATGTTTAGGGGTTTTTCATTGGGGCATTGGAAGGAACCCCAAGTTCATGTGGAGGAGGAGCTATACTATATCTCAATCAACATCAACATTTTACTCTCAAATATGGAGAAATCAAAGGAACAAATAATAATGTTGAAGATAAACCTTTGTAGTTTATTCTCAGGTTTGCTTTGTCCATAGGTAAAAAAAAACTTCAAATCTTTGGTGATTCCAATTTACTTATTGATTGGTGTAACAATCATTTTACAATCTAAAATATTGTTCTAGCTCCTTTCCTTGACATAATTGTGGAAGATGGAGTACATTTCTTGTACATTTATTTACTCATGTGTACAGATAATTTGATGTAAAAGCATATGTTCTATCAAAATAAGCCATAATGCTCGAAGAAGGTTCTTTAGTCAATTAGGAAAATTCTAAAAATACTACTCTCTGGGTAGTATATCAATTTTATCTCTAATTTATGAGATATATCTATGGTCTAATTAATATAATGAACATGATGAAAACACATATTTCATTCGAGGGTTGTGTTATGGTTTATCTTGGAGTCATAATACTATAACGATGGTCAAAATGGATAAAAAATAATTGATGGGAGCAAAGCAGCAAGGCTCAACGATGTATCTTTTGATTTATTTTTTGAAAATTATATAATTTTTTTACTCAGATTGTGTGTGTGTGCATGTGTGTGTGTGTGTGAGTGATTCTCATAATCAACCACGCCCAAATTTTAAAAGAGAAAAGAAAAAAAAACACAGTTTAAATTATATATAAATTGTTAAAAAGTTAAAACAATAAAAATATAGCATGTATGGGGAATAGTGGAATGTTGCACCTAGAAAATTTAGTGGGATTAATCATTCCCCTACCCCCCATTTTATGATTCTATATGGCAAGGCCCGCAAAAAAACCTCCTTGCAACCCTGAAACACGCCTATCATTTTTTAATATGTTTTCCTATTCTATTTGGTTTATTATTTAATTTTGTTTTTTATAATTGTGTTCTTTAATTATTTTTATGTTTTTCAACCTATTTATTAATTTAGGGGGAGGGTGATTTGAAATTGACCCCTCCAAATATTTTTTTAAGCATATGTCTTTATACTTATTTTCAAGAAAATTGTTATTTTCTCCTTATTTTATGCTTTTTTTTCTCCAATATTTTTCTTTTTCCTTCCATTTTAATTTCGAAACCAAAATAGTGTGTTACTCATAACACCACCTTTCATTTAAGGCCATGTTTTTGAACGAGTTTTAAAATGTTAGCTCATAATATGTTAGGAGGTGAAATTGATATCTAGATCTTTGAATTTTTCCTATATAGTGGTACATGCTTACCACATTGCATAATTCATATGTGTCAGGTGGGTTGTGCTGGGGAAAATAGGACCCCCCTTCAGTCCAAGGGTGCGGGAGTAAGGCCCTTGAGGAAAAAAATTCTATACCCTTCTTGTGTATTTCAGTTCCTTGAGGATCCCTCATATGTGTTCGATAAAAGGGGAGTGGCCCTAGCATTGTATCAAAATACAACATAGCATTATTGGTTTATTTTTTGAACAATTAATAATAATATATCAAAGTTGGAATCACCCCATGGTTTGCCTAAGCACAGCAGGGTTTTCACATAAATCTCATGTTCTATTGTTCTTATTGTTTTCTTTTATTTTTTATATTTTTTCTAAGAAAATAAATGGGTGTTATTGGTAGCGCAACTTTATCAACCTTCATGCCCAATTTTCATTTCATCTTGTTTGCATTCGAGGGGAGCGATTGTTTTATGCAACTACAAGAGATGAAGTGAAGGTTTTTAGAGCATGGTTATTTCAATTTCCAGCACAAGTACAATTGTTGAATCCAAGGTTACGACTATATCACCTATGCTTATCATGGAAGACATTGTTGGATATGTCCCAGCGTAGGCTGAGTTTTCTCAAGAGGATGAGAAAATTCTAGTCATGTCATCTAGAAAATCACGTTCAAAAATACAAGGTTCTTCTAGAATATCATGGTGGAAGTGCAATGGAAACAGAAAGAAAAAAGGACAAGCAACAACACCACCACCACATGAGGAGGACGAAGACTCGGAATCTAGGAATCTATTGCCACCATACATCACACCAAGATGCTCTTATGAGCCAAATATTAGAGTCCTAAATATGTCATGGTACCCGCTGGTAGCACCCACGGTGCCAGAAGGAGTTAAGTTGTTACATAATATTTTTCCAAACATGCATAAGTTGTCCTTCACTGATCATGACACAAATATTTAGACCAGAAGAACTAAATTCTTAGTGTACACGATACACTAGATTCACTGAAGATCTGTGTTCCAATGGAATGAGAAAGAGGACTTGACCAGTTAGGGTTACTTTCATTGTTGTATATCCCACACTTCAGCCGAAGAGAAGAATTGAATTCCAATGTGAAATAGTTATTATAATCCTTTGATGTTGGCTACCTTTGGATCGACGAACAAATATTTGTGGATGTCGAATTCACCGTAGTAATTATAGGCCTACCATTAGCAAGCATAGACCCAACACCGTATTTAAGGAAATACCAAGACACTGTGCTGACGGCCAAGATGAAGGATAAGTATGACAAGGTGTCCATAGATAACAAAGGTTTCCTAATCACGTCGATCAAATGTGACCATGTTGTTCGGTTCGTTGTGAAGGTATTAGCTAGCAAATTGTTGTGCAAGATGCGACTAAACTAGTGTACTATGGGTGTGGTTGGGATAGATTAACTCTTTGCAAAGGGAGTGGAAGTAAATTGGTCAGATTATTTGTTGAATGAGTTACTAGAATATGTAGTATAGCCATGGGAAAAAGGTAATGCATTCGACTATTCACGGCTAATGATTTTTATTTCATTTGTCGCATGGGTGCAACCACCAAACTACCAAGGGGTAGAACTGCCACTATGTTGTAGAGGAGCTCAATACTAGAATATATGGTTGGATAAGGATAGGAAATACAAAAAACGAGATAATAGCATGGAATTTGTTATGCATGGAGAGGCCTTGCGGCACCAGGTGAAGAAGCAGACAAGAATTACGGACAAAACCATTCAATGGTCTCACCAAATTATCAATTTTTAGATTGACTCACATATTATTTTGTTACAACTACGACAAGACCCGCAACACCAATTGTTGATGACACATATTTTGTTGACCGAAGAACAAGTTGATGCCATCATCCAAGATTGGCTGAAAGAATGGCATGTTCCTATTCTAGATGACCAATTAGATGCAGATGAATACCTAGGACAAGAAAATCCACCATCATAGAAAAATGCAAATTAGGGAGGGGACCCATAGGCAGAAACAAAAGATCCCAACACTCCCTAGAGTGATTCAAGCAGAAATTTGACAGATCCAAACATCGAAGAGAAGAGAAAATAGACTGACACAGAGTAGGTCGAGCCCGAGAATAAGAAAATAAAGGATGAAAAAACACTAAACACTATCAACCTTGATGGTGAATATTTTACGTGTTTGACCAGAGCACTGGAAAAAGTTGTGCAAGGAAGTTTCAAGAAAATAGATGAGCTACAGATGGAGCTCATAGGAAGTGTTATTGATTTACTGACGGTGCTCTACAAATTTGCTAAAGAGATTAGAATCACATTATATTATACACCCCATATAACCGTGTCGCAGGATGTACCTAACACTTCATAAGAGCAACAAAGTGAGATACCAATTCCAGTTCTGCCAATTAAGACGCAAGTGGTGGGTGAAGCACTTGACCAAAACTGCATAATTGAATGAGATGACCAAAATCTTGGGCCATGTGACAATAGACTTCTTGCAGATGCAGTTCTATGAATTCTATGCGATGCAGAATTCCGCAGTCAAAAAGATGAAGGTAATAGAAGTAACCTTGATTAAGCATGCAAAAGTAGTGAACAAAAGTGTCAATAAAATGAAGAAAATGGTGCAAGAGGCCGAGCAAAAAGCAAAAATTTGGGGGGAAAACAAACACAGGCTCAACAATGTTGTATCCCTTGCATGTAAAAATTTTGATAATGAAGGAGATGTTTCCAGAAGCCAAGGTCATTGGACTTGGTGACATAGTAGAAGACCTTCACAAAACGTTCATAGAACTAGAACCATGTGTAACACCAAGCACACCCCTAGAGGTGTTAGAAGAAAGAAGAAAATTAGCGACAAAGCCATTATGTGCTAAGGTTTTTGACCAAGTTTCTCATACATGGGAAGCATTGATCGATGATGATGAATTAAGGAAATTTGCAGAGGATTTGCACACAATTGAAACATAGGTAAACCAAATGAAAAATGAGATGAATAAGTTTCCCTTAGTATAGAAAATTTCTAAGGCATAAAAAATGAAGAAGGTGCAACAACAAGTTACAGTGTTGCGCACTCAACAACAACAAAGGACCAAAAAAGTCACATAGTTTCAACTTGAATCAGAAAGAATTACAAGCATTATAGCCTATACATCAGAAGGTGCAATAAGCAGTAGAGTTTTCAATAAGTGTAACATCAGAAGATGTCAGTTCCGACCTTGCGGAAAAATTGAAGAAAACATAAGAGGATGTGCAACGTGACACAAAGGAAATAGTGAAAATATTTCAATATTTTCAAAGTAAATTCATCACAAATGTAGCAGCTGATGAGTAGCATTGTGTGGCTTGGGATGGTCCACTATCGAGTGTTAGCCTCCTATTGCCCCTAGGAAAATACAACAATAATTCAGTTAGAGTTCTTCCCAAGAATCTGAAGAATCTGGTTGGAGGAAGGAAAAGTAACTGTGGTAGCAGTAGAGAAGGAACAACATAAGGATACAACAGAAGAACATAAGCAGATAAGGAAGAACATAAGCATACAAAGGAAGAACAAAAGAATATAAGGAAGAAAGAGCTAAAGCAAGAAGTAGATGTAGAGGAAGCTGCGACAAAAGAACAATTCATAAAAGAAGAGAGTTCACAAAGGAAGAGTTAGCAACATAAGAGAAGTAGTGACTGAAGGACATTATGTGATGAGATCAGCTATGCCGAAAGAAACCATGTCAAAAGGTGTGTAGCAGTTCAAAACAACAACTCAAGGAATATCATGGGTACGAGGTTAGAAAGAGTTGTCAGGAGCCATGGGAGGAACACATCCAACATCCATGTCAGAAATTCCTACCCAACACTTACATCTGACCATGGGAGGAACACATCTAGGATCCATATCAGAAAGCCACGCCCAACACTCACATCTGACCATGGGAGGAACACATCCACCACCATGTCAGAAATGAAATGATATTTGTAAGGATAATAAAATGTATTTGGGATACTTTGGCGAAGTTGGGCAGGAGTTGCAGATCGATACTTATGGGCAGGTACGCATGTATTTTATGTTAACAACAGTTGTTGCAACTAGTTGTTGTAGCTAGTCTGTTGCAGCTGGCCTGTTGCAACCAGCTGTCATAGCTATCCTCTTGCAAGTGGTTGTTGTAGCTGGTCAGTTACAGTTGGTTGTTTCAACTGGTTGTCGTAGTCGGTTGTTGCATCTCGCTGTTGCAGCCGGTTGTCATAGCTGGTTGTCGCAACTGGCATGTCACAGCCATGTGCTATGGCATCCAACTATTGCAGCTATTAAAATTTTTAAATTTTGATTGTTTTCTTAAATGCCAAGACATGAATGCCCATGAACGCATATCCAGATAAATTTAATTTTTAGTATTTTTGCATTTAATTTATTTTGGTGTGTTATAAAAAAATAAAACAAGAATATATATATAT
>LPNX011123067.1:2476-51180 GCA_001517045.1 Pseudotsuga menziesii
TCTAATCAATTTAAATCTTCTAGGGTTTGCATTTTAAATATTAACCCTAGGTTGTAAGATATTTTATATACAAGGTTTCTCGAGGGTTTATTTATTAGTTTACTTCTACAAGTTTAATTTCTCCACAAATGTTCATCAAGGGTTTTTCATCCTAGTTTTAATTCCTATATTAGTTTTACTTATAGAACTCGGTTAAGTACACACTAGGTTTATTTCAGATCTATTATTTATCTGTTCATTTGGTCTTCATACTTTACTAACATATTTCATTTGTCAGCAGAGGCATGTTTTGGAATTTCGTAAACTAGTTCAAAGGTAAGTTATATATATAGCTATAAGTATAAACTTACAACCTAGATAACCTAACATATTATCTACAAACTAAACAACTATATTATATATAAATATATATAAACATCAACATTAAACAAATCAAAATACTATCTATAAATATACATTAACAGTTATATAATGGAACTATGAATCTAATCAATTTAAGTAGAAACAATAATTATTCCTAAGATAAATACACCAGTAAAGACCTTCCAAGGTATACATATTTAAATACAAGATAATTACTAAAAAACTCCATTAAAATTACCATCATCATAAGACAAGAATAGAGTGACTATCGTGACCATTCTTTCGTCCAAAGATTAAGTCTCTTTTCATTATTTAAAATCCACAAAATCAAAACTTGTGCCATAAAAATCGAATAGTATCATTTAAATATCACTCACAGCCATAGTAAAGCAATTAACCAGAATAATACCATAATCATTAATAAATGCATGTAGTAATTTCATAAGGTCTAGAAATGAATCATGTAGACTATCATTTCTACTCACTACATCACCACGAAACCATCATATTAAAAACTCCAATATAAATTCATACACAGGAACATTTTCCATTTTACAAACCATATTGAAATATCTACACAGTCCCAAGTAATTACAAGGGTGTACAGGAATCGAATCATGTGGGCATCCAGGCCCCAATTCACATCCACATAAAAATACAACTAGTTACATCAACCATAAATAGGATTTGAACACTATGGGTATTTGTTTACCAAGGCCACTCTATACATAAAACATATGTGGGCTACATTATTATTAAAATAAATACTTTTAATAACAAACATCTACTCTACAGCTAAGTCATAAGACTTAAGCTCTGCCCCTACGTTGTAACCACAGCCTCGACCAAATTAATTAAAACACAGTCCCTTAAAATTCAGTCTACAGCGACGAAGGCCATCATGGGATTGCACCCATGGACCTTTCACATATCAACATTATATACTAATCAATGAAATAATGACAGTAATGAAACCATCAAGATCTATCACCGAAACCTTGCGAAAGTCTCATGCTACTCACAACAAGGCCTCAACCCAATCTATATCAACTATTACAGTTAAATGAAAAGACTTAATACACAGTACATCAATGAAGGCAAATGCAACATTTAACCCACAGAGTAAAAAAATAGCATGACATAAATTAAAAAATGTAGTATATACATATATAAATAGTAAATCCAATATCATAAGTCATTTTACACAGTTGTTCCAAGGGATATGGCACCATTGCAAAAAATGGTGTTTCCTAGGCATAAAAACCCCAAATCCAAAATACAAGTTACAATACCATAAATATATACACAGATCCTATAAGGGAACTAAGATTCGCTCCATGGATTAAAAGCATTAATAAATATAAATGTCCAAGTCTATTAACACAGGCCCAAGGGCACATCCAAAACCTCACAAAGAAACTCCAAACGAAACGATGAGGACAAAACCTAGTTAGGCCGAGAGATAACAAGCGTAGGCTTGTTTAATAAGATTACCTTACACCTTGGCATCATCCACGAACCAGTCACCAAGTTTGAACCACGCTACTATTCGATGAACTTGTCACCTGCAAAAACCAAAGCCACAAGAAGTCAGAAGTATGCATTCCAAGTAAACAATATTAAACCATAACGCTCTTAAGAAACCCAAAGCGTGGTCTTACCTTCATTTATCTAGCAGTTGCCTCCATTTTTCCCTTGCACAGAGCTGATACCAAACCCTAAACAACCAAATGAAATGGCATGCCATCGTGGAACCCTATATTGGGTCTGCCACAATCCCCAAGGAGCATTAATGGCACCAGGATGGTGTCCATTATCAAACTAAAACCCACATTCCTATAGTTTGCAAACGATTCATTAATATTGGTCTTGATTCCATGCTATGCCTTAAACCCTATCGCTTAAAGCTTTAAACCTTATATTATAATTCGCCACCCCAATCTTGTTCAAGAGGTATCGTGAAAGGTATTGTATAATGACAGTCCTTATAATATAACGCGCCAACCCATAGTTAACACCAAGTAGAATATATGTTATTCATTGTGAACCATAGGTTTAAGCTTAAAACCTTTCTTACCATGCCCTAATCTTCAATCTTATGGACCATGGCATATGGAATATTTTTTTTATAATTAAGAGATTCTATTATGATACAAAAAGTTGCCAAAAAGATGCTGATCCAAAGGTCGATAGAGCTTGACCTTTAGCCCAAAATGACTAGGCTTAGAAATGCCTGTCTGTGTTGACAAAACCACGAAAATGACCAGTCTTGGAAATGCCTGTCTCTTCTGACAACCCAAAACTGGTGTCTTACATCTCTAAACTCCTGATAGCAGAACAATGGAAAAGAATCAAAACGGCCCTGAGACCTATTAGATAGACGACCCGATAACAAGAAATACATTTAATTGAATACATACCAAAGAAAAGGAAACCTCCGCATACCAAATAGAGTACAACGCTTCACAAAAAGACACAAAGGCCCAATAAATGTTCAAAGAGACATCTCTAACTTCCCACCTCACTGGGTGCATGATGAGGTTGATCCTCCTAGGGGGGTTGCAAGGAAGAGGCTGGAGAGTTAGTCAGAGTATTCTCTAGGTTAGAAGATTGGGCACCAGGGTTGACCAGCAGATTTTGAGCTATCTGCTCTATAAGACGAAACCCCGCCACACTTTCTTGTTGTCCTCTACGGATAGTTTCCATGGAATCACAGATGCCTTGAGATATTTGAATTTTTCCTTAGATGTCTCTCACTAATAGGATGCGCGCCAACCAAAATGGATTGGGAATCAATGGGAATCCCATTAATGTCTTGAACTCCTGAAGGAGATCAATCTCCATGATCACAATAAACGCCTCGATAGCAATAGGTGTCTCGGCCATATACTAGTCTCCCCAGTTGAAGGGAGCAGCATCCAGAATGCCCCTGTAATGGGATATGGAATCCTCCTCAAGACTAGGAAAAGCTTCGCTGGGATTACCACCATGATTTGGGCCATGCGCTCTGGACCGAGCCCTCCATACCCTCAACATGGTGCAGTCACTCAAGAATACAAAGGGTAGAATCAGAAGGGAAAACATAGAGTTGGATAGGTACATGGGCTCCTCCAGAAGCACATAAATAGGGCCATATACTGTCAACAAAATCCTCCTATAGACTTCTTCCTTAACTCCCCCCGAGCCTGCCATAATGCCCTGCCGCTCTCCACGATCAAGCTCATCTTTCACCTTTTGTGAATGATTCACATCCTTAAGTTTTATAGCAGGCCAAAGGATATGAGCCTCCGTTATAGATATTAATCTATCCAAATCAATGGCAGGTACAGTACCTGCACTTACAACCTTCCTCATTCCCATGGATCCAGCTTTAAGGTGACCCTCGCATTGCATATAAAACCACTCTCTCCTTCCACACTTGGGACTTCCTTTCTTGGATTCCACATGCTCCATACTCGGGCCATGTGTAACCTGAGGATAATCAAGAAAGAACCACATTTTAAAGTAGACATGATCGTGGGTTAAGACATGCCTTAATGTACCGCAGTTGGAAATTAGAAACTCCCTTTTCCTACTAAGTTTATTGACTATACCTTTGCAGGCCATCCCTAGATGTTGACACATCAGCTTATTTCCTTCCCTCGGATCGAAGCCATTTGTCATTCACATGCAGAATATAGAGCATTTTACCTCGTGTCATCATCTTCCAACTTGGAGCATCTACTCCAAATTCGATGGGTTTTTTCACCATCCTCCTTTGTCTCTGCATGGAAAGAATACTTGCTCTCCACTCCCACGTTATCCATGGCATCCTCCACCTTGTTCCATTCCTGCTTAACATGCATTACCAGAAAGGATTCCTCTCCTGTGAGGATCTACCTACGGAAATTTAACCTGCTCTCCCATCTCTAGTTTTTGGACACTTGGGTTGTTAAGGATCTTGCTTGAAGTTTGCATGTAATGTTGGTTATGATCTGGGAGTCACCCTCCACCACCAGAGGAAATTTACCCATTTGCTTTTCCCATTTCAAGCCATTGATTAAACCTTCTAGCTCGACCATGTTGTTCATGTTGGACCCTATGGATGCCCAGAACAAACTGAGGATGCTTCCCTTCGAATTTCTAATGACACCTCCATATCCAGCTGGTCTTGGATTTCCTTTGGCGGCACCATCTACATTGAGTTTGAAGGATCCTGCTGGTGGGGCATTCCGAAAGAACGGGCTAGAGACATGCACAGGATGCGAACGAGCAATCGAGTTGTCTGGAGGTATTTCTTCTAACCCAAAAGCATGTAGAATGCTACGTTCATTTCTTTTCGCTACAAATTCTTCCTGTGACCAAGAATGCAATGATGTATTTTCTTTCATGTGGGTTTCTATGGAATTCCATATTTCTTCAAGTTTCCTTGCTTTGTTCTCAAATGTTTGTTTCTTTCTAGTTTTCCAAATTTCCCAAATTGTGAAGCCAGGGAAAAGTTCCCATAGGCGATTCACTATTTTGTTTTTGAAACTATTTATGGGCTAGTCAGAAATTGTGATATCCGGTCATCCCCTGTGTCTGTGATCTTTTCTAAATATTGTCGCCTCTTTCACCCATAAGGAGTTAGCAATCCTGCATTCGTCCAGTAGGTGATTAATAGACTCAGCATTCTCTTCGCACATGCAACAGTGGGATGGACCATGAAAAACTCTGACCTATGGGTTATCCCAAGTTAGGATGCGGCATTTTATAACCAACCAGCAAAAAACAGAGATTTTGGGCCACCATCGTCCCTTCCATATTTTAATTCATTTGGATTCTGGAGCAATGTTTTGGGTTTCAGTTAACAATCCTAGGGATTCTTTCATATTGAAGTTTCCTGAGGTCGCATACCCCCATGTTATTTTTTCAGGATCCTCATTCTTGGAAAACCTTTTCTTGTAGAGCTCCGATAAGAAATTTTCAATGTCTTCCCCTGGTGCTTTGTCTTGCCGCCATCTTTTTTTCCTTCCATCTTCTGAACCTCTAGTATATATTGTCATTGTCCTAGAACTCCGCCACCTTAACCAAGGAGTTATTTTGGAGGAAGGAGCATAATAGAGGTGTGTCTTGCCCACATGAAATAGTAGGTTCCTGGTTCAAAGCTTCGCTTGCAAATATTTCATTTTGACGGTTCTGAATTTCCCACAAACTGTGTTTTTGAACCAGACTGTTGTTTTCCTGAGTAGTCTTCCATATGCTAGAGCCTAGTATATTTTCACCGAACCTTATAAGCGATTTTTTTGGCCAATGTAGCACATATTTCAAGTGCCACAATTTGGGCCAAGGATCGTCTTTATAGTTCACCCATCTCCACCATATTTTTGCACTCATGACTTTGTTATTATCCAGTGGGTCTCTGAGGCCCAATCCTTCCATACCCTTCGGGGTGCAAATGGTTTGCCAATCCACCAAAGGAAATTTTCTATTGTATTTCATTCCCCACCAAAGGAAATTCCTTTGGATATTCCTGATTTATTTGATGATGGATTTCACGGCTGCCAGAACTGAGAAAAGATACATGGGCATGCAGTACCGATTTGACCAGGATTAGTCTGCTCAGAAAATTGAGAGCTCTGAAGGTCCAGAGACTGATATTTTTGTTAATTTTGTCCAGCAGTTCTTTCCAAGAGACTAGTTTGATAGTTGATTCTACCAAAGGTGCTCTGAGATACTTAGAGGTAAGGCTACCTTTTGGAAATTCCAAGATCTTGAGGATGTTTCTCTTGGTAATCCTGGGGGTGTTAAAGAAGTAGGTCTCAGATTTATCATTGTTTATTTCGAGGCCACTAGCTACAAGAAAGATATTCAAACAATATTTTATTCCCCTGGATTCGTGCACCGAGGATGGGCCCATAAACATGTTTTCATCCACGAACTGTTGGTGGGTTTGGTGATCCATTCCTTCAGTTAGGGACAATCACTGGATTTTGTTCTCATGTCTGCAACTTGATCATCTATAGGTAAATAGAGCATTTCAAGAACACAATCATGAACAAGATTTATGATGAAGTGCATGTGTAGCTCAATGTGTTTGCTACGTTGATGTAGAACTAAATCGTTGGCAAGCTTGATGGCCCTTTGATTGTTGCACCAAAGTGGAGTAGGTTGCTGCTGCTCGAATCCAAAATCTGAAAGGATCTGTCGAAGCCATAAAGTTTCCTGACTGGCATTAACTGTGTCTCGATATTTTGCTTCTACTGAAGAAAGAGTAAGATCTTGTTGTTTCTTACAAGCCCAAGTGATAGGTCCAAATCCCAGACTGAAAACATAACCTGAAGTAGACTTTCAATCATCAAGATTTCTGGCCCAATCTGAATCAGTGAAACCAACCAACAAAGGTTTCCCCCCTATACTATAATGAATCCCAAACTGAATTGTACCTCAAATATATTAAAGTATTCTTTTTGTTGCTTTCCAATGACTTTCATGAGGTGTTTTCATATAATGAGAAACACAACCAACAACAAAGGAAAGGCCAGGATGGGAATGAGTCAAGTATAAGAGACTACCAACAAGATGATGATACAAGGTGGCATCTACTTCAATGGAAGTAGAAGTGGCAAAAAGTTTGACTCCATACTGGAAGGGATAAGGGGCTGGTTTACAATATTGCATGTGAAAGTGACGAAGAAGGTCACAATCATACTTAGACTAGGAAATAAAGATTCTTTCTTTGGTTTGTAAGACTTGGAGACCAAGAAAATAATGAAAATGTCCTAAGTTTGACATCAAAATTTTGCTTAAGAATGGATTTCACATGGGTTATAAGTTTAGGGTCGCTACCAGTAAGGATAAGATCATCAACATAAAGAACAAGTATGATGAGATGGTTTCCTACTTTCTTGGTATAGACATTCGGGTCAGAATGGCATCTAGAAAAACTAGTGTCAAGGAGAAAGCTATCCATTTTGGCATACGAAGCTCTAGGAGCTTGCGTAAGGCGATATAAGAATTTCTTAAAGAGATAGACAAGGCCAGAGTTATCCTGAACATATCCAGGAGGTTGTTCCATGTAAATTTCCTCCTATAAATCACCATGTAAAAAGGCAGACTTGAAATCCATTTGATGGACTTCCCAGTTATGTAAGGATGCTAGCGAAAGAACAAGGCAGATGGAATTCATTTTTGCGATAGGAGCAAAGGTTTCATTGTAGTCAATCCCTTCAACTTGGGAAAAACCTTTGGCAACTAACCTTGCCTTAAGTCTTTCAACACTTCCATCTAATGCATACTTAGTTCTGTAGACCCATTTACATATGACAAGTTTTCTTCCTTTTGGAAGAGGAACAAGATCCCAATTATTGTTCGCCATTAAGGAACGATATTCTTCATCCACATTTGCATCCCATTCTGGATTTTCTGAAGCTTCTACAAAATTTTCTGGTTATTATTCTCGGAAACTTGAGCCAAAAGAGAAGAGGCTCATTGAAACTGAGAACGTGTTCGACGTTGATCTCTAGGATCACTAGCAAGATCACCAACTGCTTCACATGTTGAATGGACCCATCAAGGAAGCATTAGTACTGGTGCAATTGGAGGAACATGAGCAGGTGGAGGTGGATTTTTATCCTCAGTGTCATCATCAGAAACTAGAGTTGGAAACCTATCAAGGAAGTTCGAAGAAGAAGAATAAGAAGAAGTAACAATCACCAAATCAAGATTGGAAGACAAATATGGCAGACCCGCCATGTTAGGCTCGCAGGCCAAATATGGCACACCCGCCAAGTTAGGCTCACAGGCCAAGAGATTTTCATCAAATTTAACATCTATTCTAATGATTATATCATGAGAATGTGGCTAAAGAATTCTATAACCTTTTACATATTCAGAATATCCAACAAATATGCACTTTTCACTTTTAAGATGCAATGCTTTCCATTTTTCCTCCGGAATGTGAGCCCATGCTTAACAACCGAACACACGAAAGTGACTTACATCTGGTTTAATTTTACTCCATGCTTCTTCTGGTGTTATAACTTGCAAAAATTTAGTGGGTGTACGATTAACTATGTAATTTGCACAATTTATGGCCTCAATCCAATTTTGAATACTTAGTCCTTTAGATTGGATCATACAATTAGCCATTTCTTTTAAAGTGTGGTTCTTTCGTTCAGCTACACCATTTTGTTGTGGTGCATATGGAATAGTGTGTTGCTGTTGGATTCCTTGTTCAGTGCAGAAAGTAGTGAACTCCTTGTTAACATATTCTCCTTCATTGTCATATCTTAATTAATAATTTGATGACGAGAGTGTTTTTCAACGAGCGCCTTGCAGGCCAAGAACAATTCAAATAATTCGCTCTTAAGTTTTAGGATGTAAACCCAAGTGTGTGTGGAGTAGTCATCAATGAAAGTTAAGAAATATTTGAAACTAGAAAAGGAAGCAGATTGAAGAGGACCACACAAGTCACTATGCACAAGCTCCAAGGGAATCGAGGCGTGCCAAGAGGCACGTTTGTCAAAACTGTCTCGATGAGGTTTTCCAAGTACACAACCAAAACAAACACCATCCTTGCAAGATACCATCGAAAGACCAGTCACCATATTGTCTTTACATAGTTTTTACAATGAGCGATAATTTAAGTGACCAAATCGCTCATGCCAAAGTTTGCTCAAGTTATCACTATGAGTAACAAAAATTGAAGGAAAAGGTGATGACCCAAAGTTGTTGAATTTGTACAACCCGGTAATATCATCAACAATTCCAGTAGCAAGGACATTTTGAGGATTTTTAAAATCCTTGATTATAACTTCGGGAGTTGTACCTTCACCTGAATGAGTAATTTGATAAACTGATTACAAATTGCAAGAAATTTTTGGAACACATAGTGCATCACTGAAATGACCATTTTATACTGGAACTATTTTAGATCCTAAAACACTTAGAGATCTATCATCACCAACAAATATTTGTTTGGTGTTACATTCATGCATAGTAGAAAAGATGCCTTGATCCTTAGCCATATGATAAGATGATCCAGAATCAATGAGCCTTTCAATTGAAGTAGAAGAAGAAGATACAGTATAAGAGTAACTAGAAGCACCAAGTGCATGTCCATGAGAGGTAGATTCTGAACACGGATATAGGCTAATGTGTTGCTTCTTGATTGTTGCTTCCAAGGATGCCATCTTCTTGAAATGCTTAGATTCATCATGATTATCTTTACCATAAAAATTGCAATGACGCTCAGTCTTCTTTTGTTTTGGATTGGATCCTTTGTCATTTTTTAAAGAAGGAGCTTACTGAGAGGGTTTGTGACCCTTGTTTTTTGGCTTATTATTGCAAAAATGTTGTTTCTTGGGAGGCTTGGACTTTTCTTTCTGTTGGGACAATAATGCTTTCCCAGATGTATCTGCATTGTTAATTATTCCAAAATTAATGAGATTATCTTGCTCTTTAATTAAGGAATCACAAAAGGATTCAAGACTAGGCTCTTGATAGCTAGTTGCAGTCAATGATTCTTTCATGGAGTAGAATGTAGACACAAAAACAGAATATGCAGGTCCAAGTTTGAAAAAAATATGATAAATACATTGTTTTTCTTCTTTCTTAATCTTGCATTATTCACATAAGAGTCTAAGAGTTTTATACTTAGATAAATAGTCTTGAATGCATGAAAAATCATTTGGATTCAAGGAAGTCAACTCATTCTCACGTTGATGACCCCTAATTTCATTGTGTTTACCAAACACAGATTCCAACTTTTCCCAAGCTTTATCAGGTTCATCAATTCCAGATATGTGGAATCACAAATAAATAGATATTGACATCCCAATCAATCAACAAGATTCAGCACACATCTATTTTCCCATTTAATTTTCTTATCATCATCAGTGGGTTCTATTTCTTTCCCTGGGGTTATCCTAAAAAGTCCCCTAATTCGCAGAACATCCTCCATACGATATTTCCATGAGAAATAGTTAGAAGTTGTAAGTATAAAGTCACAAGGGCCCACCATACTGTAAAATAATGGCTGAAATAATATAAACTAACTATTTGGATGCAAAGATCTTGAAAAAATATGCAGTTTTTAAAAAAATGACACTAAAAACTGACTCTGGATTATGAAGTTATGCTTGATCAAAGAAAATGTTGAAGATGTCCCCAATAGTGACGTGGCAGATATTAACTAGACCAAGTAAAAAAAAGAACCCCCCTTTTCCCAAGATCAACCTTTCACAATCACTTTACAATAAAGTTACTTTTAAGTGAATCACTTTTCTAGAATAAGTGATGTTCACTTTTACAATAATGTTACTTAAAATAGTGCGGCAATAAATTAAAAGACTTAAGTGACTCACTTTTTATTTAATTTTATTTAAGTGAGATGCACTTTTACAATAAAGTAACTTGAAAGTAGAAATTGCATGCACTAAAATGTAGCTTAATAAGACTTGAACTCAAGACCTATTAAGGAAGAAATCAACTTTGGACCAAGTGAGATAAGTTTAAAAGGTACATAAAAGAATGGAAAGAGGAAGGGGGATTTTTTTTTAACTCTTCTCTCTTGTTTTCCGTGCTTGCCTTTTTTTCCTGTAAATCACAAAAAAAATGAAAAACAAAAACAAAAAAACTTTTTCCACACAATGGGGTTAGATCTTGGTTAGCTTACCCGGAAAGTCTACTTTTTCAAGTTTTCTCATTGTTTCTGATTTGTCGTGATCGCACAAGGTGCATGAAAAATCACATACATAGCCGAGAAGACAAGAAAAAAACTTTCCCTTTCTGTTTTTGATTCATTGCGATCGCACAAGGTGCATGACAAAGAGCATACGTAACCAGGGAGGGCAACAATCCGAGACTAAAACAATAAATATCTAATAATAAAACTGATAAAATATGAGAGACTTAAAAAAATTAAACAAATCCGTCACTGTAACATTATACCTTCACATTTTCCGAACTGGGCGTTTCTTGATCAAACGGAAAAGGTTTTAGGTGAAAAAAAAACTATTTCCCAATAGAAACGGTGCTCTAGATGCAATGGAAGAGCTCGTAATGGGCCAAAAATGCATAGAAACTTTAGAACTAGAAACCCTTTAAAATTTTCGGCAACACCAGTTCCAGATCTTGATCAAAACCGAAAGTGGCTCTTCATAAATGCTCAGATACCATGTTCAAGTACATAGGGTACTCCAAAAATACTGAACACCTTGAGAAACCTCTTCACGCAAATATATCATAGATAAACACACCAATGTTTGTCACGTGGTTAAACCCTCGAGAGGGAAACAATCCATGACCCTAGCCAAATAGCTAATTGGAGCAATTTATCATGCAAAAGAAAGAAACTTTCATATGAGGTTGTCATAATCGATCAACTAGAGAAGGACCCTACATGCTCTTTAAACAGATATCATGGACCAATTGAGTGTTAAGCCATGGATCAATGGTATGTATGATCTAAGAGAATTTGAACCGTCAGATCACTTTATGTCTAGAGCATATCGTGACCATTGGATGAGAATATTTACAAATGCATACCAAAGAAACACACTTTACCTAACAGATATATTACACAAGTTGATCTTAACTAACCCCTAAGTGTCTAAATATCCTAACACTCTTACTTTTTTTCAGTCGGATAACCGATGACTAATGTGTTAGTAGTGTAGCATGTTCATCGGATTGGATGGATATCTGATGAAAAAAATCCACTCTGAAAATGTCAGAAAACCGACAACCCCATTTAAATTTATAAAAATAAACTTGTTTTTTTATTTGTTCTCTTCAACATATTATTCAAACTTTCAAACTTGAACAAATGTACTTTATTAATTTTCAGTTGTGACTACATGTCAACTTATACCAACCACTATTGGGAAAACGAAACATATAAACTCTGCAAAAGAAAGTAGGTTGAATAGTGAACTATAATATATTGTAAGTACAGAAAAGGAAATGGTGACACTTTACAGCTAGTTTGAACAATTTGCATGAATGTCATAATAAGAATGAACATGAAAAATATTATATAGTATTGATTCAAAATACTAGCTAGATTATTATACACTGTAATGGTTACTGTGTGAACTAAACATGAGCAAAATATATCAAAAATCCTTAGTAGATAGGATTTATAGGATTTAATATGAAACTTTAACTTAACTAATAATCCACTTTAGCCCTTTTATTGTTAGCAAAAAATCTCAAATATCCTATGCAAATAGGATTTATGTCCTCGTGATATATGGTAATTTGTTATAGCCTTAAATCATGCCCTCGATTTATTGTGTATTGACCACATAATCTACTCTATAAGATAACTAAGCATTTATGATGGCAAGCATAAGTCATGGTTAATTTTGTAATTAGGAGCCAAAAAACTCTGCTATTGACTAATTATGATATTGGCCAATTAATGAAGAATATGTCAAATGACATGGAAGCCATAAATGCTTTGACCTTTGTTCCCAATCATCCTTGTTTTGCGCATGTAAAGTGCCCAACCATTCTTTATACAAAATAAAATGTATTAAACAAAAAGTTTCCATTAGCACAATTTGAAACTGGATATGAATTCCTTGGATCATTTTACATTAGGCGAGGTTACAATTCTAATTTGAGTCTTTTTACAGTTGCAGTAACCTCCTAGAATAAAACAATTAGTGCAATAATAGCATCATTTATACCAATTCAATGTATCTTTCATCCTATTATGTAGAAGTAAAGATGTTACATTTGTATAGGGTATTCTATCATTTTGTGTCACAAGTGATCCAACTACAACCATATCATTTTTTCCTAGGACAACTTGATCAATAAGGATTGCACCCATGCCTATAAAATTCTCATCCTCAACAGTAAAACCATTTAGCACAACGCCATGACCTGTTTAAAGCATGCATATTGTAAAAGATACCAAAACATAATAGATATAAATGTAAACATACCTCTAGAATAATTCATGTATATAAGCATTAAAATAATGTGTGAATCCCAATATTATGTTTTTACTATGCTCCATACAATTACCATTTGTTGGTATCTCTTAGTTCACAATCTAAGTTTCTAGAATAGTGTCGCCTAAAATGGGTTTCCTATATCATAGAGTTCCATCTAGTTCTCATATTAAATAAGGGGTCACTTAATCAAGTATCATTTTGGTTTATTTTCTCACCTACCCTGAGCTTGCAGCTTTTGGAGGTGATAGTGCCCATTATTACCTCATTCCATTGATATCTTTGTAATATGTACACTTTCTTTCCTAAAAGGATACAATTGCTTCATTGAGGATGATAGGATAATCTTGGGAGGCTATTATGGATGAAGAGGAATTTTTTTATTACTCAAAGGAGTTTTAGGATTATAATCCTCCCTTGTCCAATTTGTTCAATCATGTCTAAATTAGGAGTCTTTTCAGTATATATTTATTCACTAGCATCATTGGGTTCACATGGCCTAACTGGGCCACATGTACCAGTTAATAGACTGTGGGGAACATTAGTGGAGGATAAATTCCACTGACTGCACTTGCATGCATAACTTTAGGAGCCTCCTAGACCAATCCCTACAATTTAGGAGCCATTGGGAGTGCTAGAACCAACCTCCTTCAACTGAGTTTAGTTAGTGAATAGTTAAGCCTAATTAGGAGTTAGTTACATTTAGTTACATCTAGTTACATTCATTTAGTGCCCGTAATTGATTGATTTCATGTGGGAAGGCGTAATTCCTCACCTACCACATTCAGTTAGGCCAATTAACTGATTCTAACTTACTAGTGGAGTGATTGAGGCAACTTGGGATAACTAGTTGAGCTCCGATAATAATTTAGGCATGTCTAGTTATCCATGTAGTTAGGTGGAGTCAATCAATTCAAATTCCTCTCTCACTCATTCAAATTGACTGGTTATTAATACCAGTGTATTAAATTGTAATTAATTATCTAATTAAATTTGATTAATGAAAGAATTCATAGTTGGAAGCCATTTTTGCACTGTTTCATTCTTCAATTTCTGAGTAAAATTGTCTAATCTATCTTGTGAGTTGTGTGTTGGTCCACAGATATCTATGCTCAATTTAATATGCTATCAAAGAATAGGCAAGACAAGGAACTTCTCCTACTACAGATTCATACTTTGATAAAAAAAATGAGCAAAATTGCTCCTTCCAGCACTACACCAGAAGCAGAGAATTTACCACATAAATCGTAAGCAAAGGAATTATTGATCAAGTTTGATTAAATAATATGGGTGTGAGGAAAATTATAAAAGTGTAGGATGTATACCTTACTTTGTCTATTTTATTGTGTGATTCATAGGTTTTTCAATCTCCTTCACTGCATTCGTTACAACAGCTCGGTCTCCTTCATTGCATTCGCTACAGCAACACAATGGTCCCTCCAATGGAGCTTCTAACTCCTTTCAACTACCACCAGTGGAAGGATTACATGGACATGAAACGTCACTCCAAAAGAATCTTTAGACTAACAATGGAGACAGAGGCAGAGCCATTTCATTATGTTGACAAAGAAAAATACTGGAATAGGCTTGATGAGACATATGGATGCGTGTGCCTCTCAATCTCTATATATCTTCTCTTACACATCAATGCATTGAATACTTCCAAAAAGGGTTGGGATCAGCTTTATTCCTTGTTTTATAAGAAGGATGACCTAAGGATCTAATAGCTGGAGAATGAGATTATTTCTCTCGATTGATCCAACTTCAAAACTTAGAATGATTTCTTCACCAAATTCAAGCACCTGGTGTTCTAGTTGAAGTCGTGCAAGGTTGAGAAGGAGGATGGTCAACTCATGCTTTCCATCCTCTGAAAACATGGTTTAGAATACTCAGTATTTGTATCAATATTTCATTCAAGGAGGCTCGCTACTCCAAATTGGAAGATGCCTACTCTTAATTCCTTCATTGAATCTCTCACCCATGAGCATGACAAGTTGATCCAAATGGGGATCATTCGATCTTCCAAGATCAAGAATTGGTTGCTGGAGGACCTAAGCCTATGAATGGGGAACACTAGTTGAGGATAACTGACACTGAATACACTTGCATGCATTATCTAAGGATCCTCCTATAAAAATCCCTACAATTTAGGATCCACTAGGAGCGTCGAAACCAACCTCCTCCACTTGAGTTTAGTTAGTGACTAGTTAAGCCTAGTTAGAAGTTAGTTACATTCAGTTACATCCAGCTACATTTACTTAGTGCTAGTAATTGATTGATTACATTTGGGAAGGAACAATTCCTCACCTACCATATCCAGTTATGCTAGTTAATTGATTATAACTAACTAGTGCACTGATTAAGGCAACTAGGGCTAACTAGTTGAGCTTCGATAATGATTTAGCCATGTTCAAATATCCATGTAGTTAGGTAGATTCAATCAATTATAATTCCTCTATCATGCATTCAAATTGACTAGTTATTAATACCAGTGTATTACATTATAATTAATTATCCAATTACTTTTGATTAATTAAAGCATTCATAGTTGCAAGCCATTTTTGTAATGTATCATTCGTAAATTTCTGAGTAAAATTTTCCGATTTATCTTGTGAGTTGTGTGTTGGTCCATAGATCTATGTGTTTAATTTAATAAAGGGGTGGATGAAGTTTTCCCGAAACCAATTTTTGGATGTAGGGATGAAGTGCTAAAACATTGGAAATTCTCAAGGGTATCACATCATAACATTGAAGAGGCTAGTGACACAAAGAAGATAACCTATTCTAAGTCCTTGGAACTACCCCAAATAACTAACCCTAAGGTTTACCCTAGCACTATGGAGGTCTATGTTATAAAAAATTTCTTTCCCAATTATGCCAAGAATATTTATTTTTCTTTGCTCGGGCCACCACCTATTATTCTAGGTTTCTAGTTATTTATCCCTAGGTATCTATTTTCTAAATTTTGCTTCACAATATTCATTGGCTTATGGATCAATTTGTGTTTTTTTCCATTGTGTTGTACCATTTGTTATGTTTTCTTTATATTCCATGCAACACAAAAATTCTGCAAACCCCTATCTAATACTTCTAAAAAATGAAAACCAAATACAGATCAAAATAAAAGCTATTTGCATGGGTATCCAAGGGGTAGATTTTGAGGCCATTTTTAGGCCAGAAGAATTCAAAGGTGTTTTTGGTGTATTTTGGGAAGCATAACAATGAAGAAATGACAAAAACTCGAACCTTGTCATGAACAACAAATTTTGGGACATTTTTGTAGACTGAACCAACATTTTGTGCATAGTTAGAATAGAAAGCAAGATTTTTGCAAACGTTTTGGGAACTTTTGCACAAGTATGGGTGTGAAAACAACCTCAATCTTTGTTCACATGCATAATTTAAGGCTAAATAGCTATAAATAGTTATGAAAATTACCCTAAGATGAATTTTTGGATTCATGTAGGCTAAATAGTAGTAAAATTATGCTTTCGGGAATAATTTCACCTAATATCAGTCATATGAATTCAAAATCCTGATACAATATGCACTCTCTCATTAACCACTACCCGCAATGCATAACCCACTAATTAACTAAGCCAATAATATATTACCACTATAACCATTAAACACCTCATCCACAACTACACTAATCAATAACACACTAATTGATAACACCCAAATTCACTAAAAAGAAAAGGTAACCATTGACGTAGTTATCCACAAATAATTATCCCACAAAAATATTAAGTGACTAGCTTAATAACCAAATAACATAATAATCATTGAACCAAATAAATACTAATCATTGAACCACCAACTCTCTAATTACTAAATCGATAACCCGCTAACCCATTAACCATTTGAAGATTAACACACTAACCTACTAACTAATCAATTTCCAACACAATAAGCCAATAAAACCTGTAATTTTATTTCAAACCTACTAACCTCTAACTCATTAATGAATAACCATTAATTACTATTTGTATCTTGTAAAAACACACTTAAAAACTTGCTTTTCTTTAAATAGATTTTTTTTAAATATTAGTAAATTGAAATGAAAAAATTTCTTGAACTTCGTTTGTTTCGCACACATATATAACTAAATTACAATACTACTTGAGGGGTCACTCAACTATGTTTAAGGGCTAGGGATGCACTATAAACACTATCCAATATTGTGCGAAAGTATCCATGGGTTATATATATATATTCCAAAACAAACAACCAAAAATATTATTAGTTAAGCAAAGTTATATTACATTTTAAATGTGCATATAAACACTTAGGAAACATCAAACAAAATATTACCACTTTCCATAAAATGACATTCTTTGTATTCTTTGATGGACCTTCAGTTTGTCTATTTTATAACCCATACTATATTATATATTTACATTTGATACTTACATCTTAATGTGAAACATTCATGCCTTTTGATGACCAATATATACATTGTGCCATATTATTAAATAATTATATATACAATTGCTTAATTCCAAGCATGAATGTGTTGTGATTGATTTTAAAGTGATCTTTTGATGATTATTGTATGTGAACCGATATGGTCTAAATGGATAATAGTGAAGGGATTTGATCTACAAGACAAGGATGATCTCCTTCATTTATGAATACAAATCTAGTCCCTTCACCATATTTAGAGTTGCTAACTCTCAGATGAAGCCATGATTTGCCTATGCCCACAAGGACCAATGTCATGTGATTTACTTTAAATTGATGAAAAAATTATTTGTTACTACAAATTGATTCCAGGTCGTAAATCTATTTCATATGAATGGTTAGGGATCTCATGAGATTATGGTGCATTCCCCTACTAATGTGTATATTTTGTTCCTATGTCAATCACAAGAATCTGTTGACTTTACTTGCATGAGCTCTTTTCCATAAAAACACTATCCTATGACACCATGTTGACACAATTATAAATTTTATTGACTTTCCCATGGGACAAAAATTATGACGTACATATGCTTAATTAAGTCCCATCCTTTAAGAATATAGGTCACAAGATGAAGTACTTATCTTGCTACTCCCTTCCCAAAAACCAAAATTTGAATCTCATTAGAAAACACTTATATTTTTATTACTAATATAGTTGGGAATTTAAACCAAATATTCAAAATTTTACTTAACTAGAATTGAGTCTATGAACGTTTGGTTGCTAATGAATGCATTTCCTCAACAATCGCTTGGAACCTAAATGTTACTTTCCCATATAGACATTAATATTTTATATGACCCATGGTATTTGTATGAATGAACCCATTGGACATTACATGCACTCAATACATGTACAATTCTACTGTTAAGGACCTCACCAATATGTGATCAAACCCTATCAGTATGGCATTTTCTCATTGAAAGGATACCAAAGTTTTACTAATCCCTATATAGGCCACCGAGTCACTAAAAAAGAGTGGTTGAGATCCCTAGCAAGATATTGACTTCTGATAAAACCCTAAATAGGGATGCAAAGATTCCTATTAGGGATGTTGAGGCCTGACATAGCCCTAAAGAGGTCTATCATGAATCTTAAAGGGCTGTTGAGATTTTGTTGTGACACCAAATGAGACCGCTGAGGGTTGGATAACGCCCTAGTAAGGGATGCATGTACATAATATAGGCCAGCAAGGGTTCTTCTGAGACCTAAATAGGGATATTTTGAAACCATAAGTTTATTTAAGCCTTGAAAATGGATTCTTAGACAACAGATAAAGTCATTGTGATAAAAAAAGCTCTTGTAGGGCTAGCGAAGGTCAAATCAAGCTTCCCAGGCAATAACGTTCTTCAAATTGAGGTCAAGGAAGGTCAAATATAACCATATGTAAGATTGATGTTGCTCAATTGAGTCCATAAGGGCTATCATTGCACATGTTGAAGCCATTGTGGGTTATTTCAAGGGTTTAGCAGATATTTCGGTGCATAGTTGAAGTCACTTAAGATTGGACAAGCCGTAAATAGTGATGTCACTGCACAGTCAAGGTCATAAAGGGCTAGATAAATCCCTAATGAGGTTATTATTAGATTGTTGAGGTCACGATGGGGTTAACGTTTCTCATTCCATCCTAATATAAAATAGACCAAACCATTATAGTGTTGCTCATTCCAGACCATGGGGTTAACATTTCAATTGCGACCATACTAAATTAACCTTTGTTTTTTTATAAACTTGTTTGCAGTTAACTGACATACATACCAAAGACATTGCAGGAATCCATATAGAAGGTGCAGTAAATCCATTAGCAGCCCATGAAGACAAATTACAGACAACCCATGAAAATATATTTTAGAGAACACTGTGAACACTGTCAACAAAAATTGCATACACTCATACTGAAGCTGTGAAGTCTTGTCAAAGAAATCACATGCAACGACCAATACACAAATAGTGTGGAGAAATAAAAATTGCAAACAGTAAGTGTAGAAGCTTCCAAACATTGACATAAAAATATAACCTTGTCTATTTATAACATTGTCATTTTGCATGTCAATGCGTAGTGCAAAAAGACATGCGAGCTGCTCGTTGTAAGCTTCATGCATAGTAAAGGTTTTGGTATGACTGTTTGTAAGTTGACCATGATATACGCCCGGAAAATAGGATGATATATCCACTAAATTTTTTCATCCCATGTTAATTATAAAGTTCACGTAAGATTTGGGTAATAATAAAACATTGGGTAAAGGTAAGTCTTTGGTAGTTGATGTTATGGAAAATATGTATAAAAAATCCCTCACTTTAAGATCCTCCAAATGCAACTTCAATATGTATAAAAAACAAAGTACTATGGATCAATATGGAAAATCAAACAGAGAATATAGGGGCACCCATTAAGGAAAATGATCCATATAACACATGAATGAAGTTCATCATTAATCGCTCACAAACATAACAATATCATGTCGATGATGATGACGATGATGAATATGGTGACGACGACGATGATGATCATTGATGATGAAGAAGAAGTTCATGATGATGAAGATGTTGGTGAGGAAGAAGGTGATGATGAAGATGATGATGATGATGATGATGATGATGATGATGATGATGATGTTGGTGATGACGACGATGATGATGATGGTCATGATGATGAATAAATTGATGATGATGAAGATGTTGACAAGGAAGAGTGTGATGACAAAGATGATGATGAAGATGATAATGATGATGATGATGATGATGATTATGATGAAGATGGTGTTGATTATGATGATGTCCTATGACATGATGAAGACTATGATGAACAATCCGATAACATCTCCAAATCAATGACACTAAAACTTCATCCGTCTTTCTAGGTATGATGATGATGGTGATGATAACGATGATTATGATGATGTTGATGATGATAAAGAAGGTGATAACCATGTCGATCTCATATGAAATGATGAAGATGATGATGATGATGATTGATGATGATGATTGATGATGATGATGATGATGATGATAACTATGATTATGAAGATGTTGATGATGATGATGTTGATGATTATGTTGATGATGCTGATGTTGATGATGCTGATGATGATGATGTAGATGACAATGATGCCGATGACGAAAATGATGATGATTATGATGATTATGATGATGATGATGATGATGATGATGATGATAATGATAATGGTGATCACCATGTTGTTCTCATATGAAATGATGATAGTAATGATGATGATGATGATGACGACGATGATGATGATGACGATGATGATGACGACGACGATGATGTTTATGAGTATGATGATGAAGATGATGTAGAACATTGATTAATCTATATGTATAGATTTTGTTGCTTGAATTGTTAGTGACAATCATGTTTGATGATGAATATGATGATGAATTTCATGACAACGACGATGACGATGATGATGATGAGGATGATGACGACGATGAGGATGATGATGATAATGATGATGTTGATAATGATAATGTTTATGGTGATGATGATGATGATGATGTTTGAGTGTAGAAAACCTTCCACATTGTCAAAAAGATTTAGGTGTGAATCTGAAGCAAGATGAATTTATTTGACATGGCTTGAAGTTCGGCGAATTTAAAAGTTCAACCTTCAAATTTGATGACTTTGGTGGAAGGTTAATACCATCTACATTTTAGTATGTATTATGCACACAACCAGCTGGTTCATGGTGGAGCAGATGTTGAGGAGGTTAAAGCTCTTTCCGAAGTTTTGAACTCATAACATTTACCATCAAAGCAATTTGTACCAAAATCTCATAAATAATTCCACCAACAAATTTCTTTAAAAGTGACTAATTGGGGGAAGGTTAAGTTGATATGTGCTGGAGTATGCACACACCTAGCTTGGTCATGGTGGATTTGGTGCACAAGATGTGAAAGTTCTTTCCTAGGTTTTGAACTCATCATGCTTACCATCAAAGAAAGTTTTGGTGAAGGTTCATAATGGACTCCAACAAATTACTTTAAAAATGTCTCACTAGAAGTAGGTTAATTCCACAATGTACTATGCACACAACTAGCTTACTCGTGGTGGAGTTGGTGGTTGGGAGGTTGAAGATCTTTCCCAAGTTTTGAACTTGTGAAATTTACCAAAGTAGTGTGTAGCGACAGTTCGTAAACATGATAATGAATACATAATAAGATTAGGTAGCACATAGCCCCCAGGGTGTAGACCAATTGGCGACAGGGTGCATTTATTTGATGAGAATGGAAGGTCCTCTAGGTTACAGGAACCTCCACTAGAATTTGAGGTGGGAGATAAGCTCGATGTCCCTATTTCTCGACTATATAAGGACATAGGACCTGGAATACAAGACACGGGCCCTATTTCTTGACATAACTTAATATATCCATGCGAAATACTCAAATAAAAATACAAGGTAATCTCCTAATCATCCTTTCTAAAAAGTTGACTAGAAACAACTCAAAATTATCTCTCCCTAATAAATTCATTCAAACACCCCCTCTAATATCGCTCTCCCTAATATGTTCATTCAAGCACCCTCTCCAATAGTTTCATTCACAAGAAACTTGAAAGTAAATAGGAAATATCTAATGCCAACAAACTTGAAAGTAAATTGTAAAAATCCAATGCCACGGATATATCAAGAGAATGGGATCCCAATAATAAATCAATGCCCAAGAGAAATCAATATTTTATAAAAAATCAATATGGGTACCCTGAAAACATCACTCTATTATCAAATTTGGAGAACATCCAATTCCAAATGGCCCTTGTTCATATTTTCAATCATCCAAGACAATGTTGTAGAGAGAGGTGTTTGATTCTTTAAATATTTGAAAGAGTATGTCTTCTAAATCCAAACACCATACCAGTGACCACTAAATATCAGTGTATTTATTGAAAGATCGAAATATATGTACCTTATATTTTGATGTTGATAAACTAAGGTGGTATGAAACTGAACTTGCATTTGCACCTCGACAATGGAATATGCTAAGACTGTATTAAAAGTTAAATTGACTATGCATTATGTTAAATCTATTTTGTTGATGAAAAAGGAAAGGAATAGTTAAATTACCATAATGTTTGTATGATCCTTTACAAAAATTGCTAGAGCTTATTTACCATGGAAGAAAATATAGAATATCCCTACATACTTAATTCAACAAGCTATATAATAGGGAAAAATGAACACAAAATACAGGATAGTGTGAACCGCTACAATGAAATGCATGAAATGCAAGACACAAACATCAAATACTGAATCAACCAATTTCACCTTTGCGATTGAAAATGTCTTTATGGATAGCATAACCAACTAAATTTTTATGAGTATCCTTTTTTCTGTAAGTAAAATAACTAAATCCATCATTTTAGTTCATTCTCAATGCCATATTTTTCCATATTCACATAAAGTTTCTATAAACTGGCATTTCTGCTGTAATCATACGGCATAGCGTGGAGTGAAAAATAATACGATTGAAAAGAAAAGAAAACAAATACGACCTTGTGTCTATATTTCTGAAGAATGTTGGTTAATATAAGGAAACTAATACAACATCGTGTTTTCCCTGTGTTAAACAACATGTTTTCCATATTAAAAGAGACATACCCTGAATGATAATCAAGAACCCATGAAACCATTGCGGCAACAACTCCATATTTATACAAAACAATATATATTTTACTGCATAATAGTAATTGAGATATCCCTTTTAGGGATGGAATTTGTACAAACAATAGTGCATAACAGGAAAATTCCTTGCCACTGTGAACTGTCAATCCATGAATACATCAAAGAAAATTTAAAATATGTTATTGCACATCAACTGTACAGAATTGAAGTAAATTCAAACTAACCATGGTGAAGAGAATGTACCATTCACCAATGTTGTACCCATCTCTTTTCATACAAACCACACCAAACTCTTCAGTTCAATTACTTTGATCAATGTTGTATATATCCTTTGAATATCATCCACACAAAAATCATCCATTCATTAGGAAGTTTGAAAGAGTTATATGATAAGTCAAGGATTTCCTCAATATATAGTTATAGATAGCAATCTCACTACATTATAACCCTATACTTGCAATAGTAACATGAAGTGCAATCCCATACTTCAAAAATACCTGCTTGAAGCACATATAAGAATTTGTGCTATTTTCTACAACTTGCATGATTAAAACATGGTCTTACTTGTGTATTCAATATTTACACTCCCACAAATAGATAGAACTAGAATCAGAGCCAAAAATAGTACCATAAGTCTTTCACTTGTTAAATGGGTCCTTAACCAATGTGCCAAGGAATGATTTTAGAATATTTTTTGGCATTACAAGTATTTGAGATAAACTACTCAAATTCTAAGTGTCTACTCATAATACTATTGGAATGATCCTGGTAAAAGCTCATACTTACGAAATTGTAGACCAACTTCGTTAAACTCAAGTAAAGTACTTCCCTTCACTGATGAATCACATCCAAGCACACAATAGATCCTATATCCGTGAAAATAGACAAATTCCCAATGCTCAAGAAAGTCCCATCGAGAAATTCCACTCATGAGGCCCCTTCCATTCAGGAATATTTCTCTACAGAATAATCTTCCTCCTAACAAAAATATATAAACATCGAGAAAAAATACTACAACCAAAAGACAAATAAACAGATATTGATGCAAGTTCAACCTGTTTTTCTGTGTTCTCAAGAGCAACTCATCTTGATTCATTTGTAGCAATTTTCCATCTCCCACTTATCGACAGGAAGTCAGCAAAAAAACTAGAAATGAGTTAACAAGAAGACATTGGGAATCACACCGAAGTAGTAGATCATGTCTTGAAAATATCTAGTGATTTTCTCTTCCCTAACACATAACCCTTTGTCATTTTGGCTAAGATTATTTTCCATTGGTTCTCAATTTGAGGCTAATTACTGGTGGTGGTTTATGGAATTCCCATGTTTAACAAGTTAGTTGATTTCAACTATATAGACCACAAACAAATAAAGCACAAAGACAATTTTATAATTAGAAAACAAAGGCTAAAGTAAGATCGTTCACGGGTTTAGAGAATGATGCTTCTATCCTCCTAAATCATGTGTGTCATTTTATTTCTTATTCATTTCATAAAATGATTGTGCTTGGATTTTCATCTAAATCCTTAGAAAGTATATGTAACATCTACATTCTAGACTTACATTCTATTTTATAAAGTGTAGTCTGTGACATAAAGCCCTATACGAACATAACATAACCAACTATATATTAGTGTCATAATCACAATAAATAGATTTGTATTTAGTGCTTTCTCCTTACAAATACTAGCAAGTAAATAAACATTACCACAATGGTGTATCCATCAATGCACAAATAAAGAAAAAAAAGGTCAAATATATGAAGTGATTCTCGACTCTGCAAATGGAATTCATAATTTCGATCGTTTGTAACAAGAAACAGATGTAGGAAGTTGCCAATAACAAAGGATATTATCTGGATAATCAACCAAAAACAACGCTTGGACATAGGTAATTGGCACTTGCATTGCATAGTTATGTACAAGATTAATAGAAAACCATTCTTCCCTTGATATTTTTCAAAACGAAGTCCCCTTCATCATCGAAAATCCCTTGAACCACTTATGAATTATGAATCTTGAGATGCTTCAAACACATAAAATTATATTGCATAATGAATTCAATTCAATTGCAGATATCATGCACAGCCATTCCACACATGTACAGTAACAAGGACTATTCATTTCAACAATTAACTAGACTTTGTTGTACATATAAGAGTTTGGGAATACAATTCTTTATCCTCTTCAACCCTGTCTTGCAGTATTTTTCCCAAATCATCAACTTGATATACCACAGAAAAGGAAGAATGCATATTTCCTAGCTTGTAGTCCCAACAGATACCCATTTTAATAATTTTGCAGCAAAACATTAGAGGAAATTTGGGGTCTAAAATGGGCCTTATAAGAAAACGTGCCAAAATAATTTTTTGTGAGTTGGAATTCAAGAACCAATAGAATTTCAATAAAATAAGTCAACCATAATGGTTGAATTGACATACTTGTCATTAAAAAAAACTACTTTTTTTGTTCGTATTTTCGACATATCTCATTATGTTTTTACTCAAATTTCGATCGAGAGAGCTCGTTGGATGCGGAATTTGATTCCGCATCCAACGAGTACGCATACTGCATACTTTTGACGAACCCCGCTACCCCAAAAATAAGAAATACCTGAAAAAACATGATGATGACATCATCATCACATTTTTTCAGGTATTTCTTGTTTTTGGGGTAGCAGGGACCGTCAAAATTATGCAGTGTGGGTACTCGTTGGATGCGGAATCAAATTCTGCATCCAACAAGCTCTCCCGATCAAAATTTGAGTAAAAACACAGGGAGATATGTTGAAAATACGAACACAAAAAGTAGTTTTTTTCTTTCTTCCTCCAAAATTAATCAA
Organism: Pseudotsuga menziesii; assembly: GCA_001517045.1. Classification (NCBI taxonomy): domain Eukaryota; kingdom Viridiplantae; phylum Streptophyta; class Pinopsida; order Pinales; family Pinaceae; genus Pseudotsuga; species Pseudotsuga menziesii. Next base: position 28,708 of record LPNX011123067.1, read on the forward strand.
TATTATTTTATTATTTTAACTATTATTTTATTATTTTCCTTAGGAGGCCCATTTTAGACCCCAAAATTCCTCTAATGATGGACCCATTTTGATCAATGGTGCCAATTCAATGTTCCACTAACAGTTTGCAAAAATGCCACATCTTTCCTCTTCTAGCAATTTTCTTAACAAGGTCATCTTTTAAGTAAACTCTATAAAAATAAGAAATGAAAATACACCTGTTAGCACCGGAATTGGGCCCAAAGGTTGTGGAAGGCCTTCTCTCAAGTAACATCAGAACCACTTCTAAAGAAAGAACTGGCCTTTATCTCTTCCGAGAGGGATCTCTAACCAAATACTAACAATGCTATATATGTACAAGTGAAACTATAAATTGTTTGTAAAATTGGTTGAAACAAGACACAGAACCATTGGGCGATGGAGTCAAGGAGTGTAATCGAAATGAACAGAACTTATGCAAGCAACTTCTACATAGAGGCAAGATAGCCATTCAATCACAGTCAAATTATATTTGTCTGGAGGAAAATAAGAACATGAACAGACCATCAACACAGAGCATTGAAAAATGAATTCTATATTAACTTTAGAAGAAAGCTTTGGTGAATATCTGAAACAATAGATGGAGCATAGCATGTATGAATTCCAAACTATTATACACTTATTTCAAACATGAAAGAAAACATAATGGAAGAGATAAACTGGAAAAAAATTCACATGAGAAAGGAAGCAACAGACTATAATATAAAAAACAGATGAATCCCTATGTAAAACACAGACCTTGGCTCTGCAATTTTATTAAAATACTCTTGAAAGCATACACAACAAAATTACATTGGTTTCAACCATTTCTCCTTCTTCGGGAGGTAAATTTATAGTATTTTGGACTTCCTAAACTCACATTCGGGAATCAAAATTTGTTACAAACTAGAGAACATCTTCTAACAAACTTTAGATGTGTCCTACACACCATGATTCACATAAGACAAAAATAAAATGTGGACTACTAGAAATACAGGATTAAAACCACCTCCTGCATATCCTAGATGGTGATAGTTGTGTTAAAAAAAAAGAGGTTTTTATAGTTGGATTGATTCTTGAAAAATCCATGTCTTCTTTTCCTCTGATTCAGCTGTAGATCCTCAAGATCTAATTTTGAAACTGATGACTCATACAGTAAACCTTTAAATTTCACGAAAAATACCCTACAAAAACATTTTAAATTCTCCCAACCTATGATACTTGTGTAAAAAATAAAGGATTTTTTTGAAGGTATACATGTTATGAAGACAAACCTCTCTCTGTTTCCTAAAATTCAACTCCATTTGGCTGAAACAATTCTTTGAATGTGATGTCTGAAACAGTCCTCTAGAAAACCTAAAACATAGCCTGTGAAAATCACTTTGTTTCACCTAATTCATATGACCTGTGTAAAAAAGGAAGGAGGTTATTTAACATTATCCAGTTCTTAATAGAAACCTCATTCAATTTTGGAAAATTCTTTATGTTTTTTCGGAAGCAATTGATTGAAATAACTGACTAAAACAGTCATTTAAAAATATGGAAATTTGCTCTCTGAACATTAGAGGAAATTTCAACTCAAAATGGGCCTTTTAACTTTTATTCAAATTCCATGTTATGATGTGTTAGCCAATGAAATTGCTTTAAATTTGAAATACCATATAGGTCTTAAACACTTTTTTAATATAAATTCGGGGATAGGTATCATAAAAAAAACTACTTTTTTTGTTTGTATTTTTGACATATCTCCCTGTGTTTTTACTCAAATTTCAATCGTGAGAGCTCATTGGATGTGAAATTAAATTTTGTATCCAACGAGTACCCACTCGGCATACTTTTGACAGACCCCACTACCCCAAAACAAGAAATACCTAAAAAAATGGAATGATGACATCATCATTCTGTTTTTTCAGGTATTTCTTGTTTTTGGGGTAGCGGGGTCTGTCAAAAGTATGCCTTGTGGGTACTCATTGGATGCAGAATTTAATTCCACATCCAATGAGCTCTCTCAATCAAAATTTGAGTAAAAACACAGGGAGATATGTCAAAAATACAAACAAAAAAGTAGTTTTTTTCTTTTCTTCCTCCAAAATTAATAAATACTATTTTATTATTTTAACTATTATTTTATTAATTCATTTTAGGAGGCCCATTTTGAGTTTAAATTTCCTCTAATGAGATGACTTTGAATCTCTCAATCCACAGTACCTGAGTAACATATGAGAGAGGTTATTGTAGATAGGTGTGTTTTGAAGAAACACCTCTCTCAGTTTCTGAAAAATCATCGTGGTTTGACAGGAACAATTGATTTAAAATAATAACCAAAACAACCATTTATAGGGAAAAATTTTCCGATCGCTTCAAAAACGCCTATAAATGTTCTTTATGATAAATATCCTATCTGAAAATTGTCATCACCAGACTCAAACAAAGTGTGGAACCATTGAACTCTAAACACTCTTCATTTTCTCTGAATGGAAACATTTAGGATCATTGATCTCATTCTCAAAGAATGGGATAAAAACACATGTTATCCTCAAGAGAAACTCATAATTTTTAGGAAATGAGGCTTACTGTGGCAAAAATAAAATGGTGCTAATAGTTGGCTCCATTAGGGATTCTATCCTCCCACCGAGGTAGCAAAGAACCCCCGTAGACAAAGTGTCGAATCCATTGGGCGGCTCCCAATTTTTTCTGAAATCCTCTACTTATTCTGAACTGAGCCACCAACTGAAACCATTCTGCAAACAAGTCCTACTCTTTCAACTTGTAACATGTCACCTGTCCACATTCTGAAAACTGAAGACAACTGAAACTGAAATCAAAACTGAAAATGAAAATGAACTGGAAGCTGCTGAATGGAATGCTCGCCATGTTGAGCTTATTCAGCTTTACTTACCTACCCTACTTACTAAGAATCAACTTCCAATCAAGTAACTTCTGACTTCCAATGAAGCCACTCAAGCAAATGATCCCATAAACCAACATTTTGTTCATGCTTGATAAAAAGCAAAATGCAAGAAAAACATGTGACAATTTCCACGCGAGACATCCACAAATTCATCTAAAATTTCTGATTTTAAAACTTCATATTCTTTATATGTTTCATCAGAAGCATCATTCATTTCTTCAATAGGATTGAGCAAATAGATTTCTCCTTGACAAAAAATTTCTGAATTTGAAAAACAAAAAGAAACATCCATTTGAGAACCCCCATCTTCTTCTTCATTATTCAACTCTGCATTACGTACTACTGGTTTTTCTAAAGGCTGAGATTGATTGCATAACTGTCCTTCTAGCTCATCCTACATTCCAAGGAAATTTATACATTCATCCAGAATATCAAATTTCTGTTTTTGATCGGAAACTTTAAGTCTCTCTTTTAGCCACTCAAATGAAGGAAAACACAATGGCAAACAATCACTTTCAATACGCTCAGTTTCCACTCTGTTTTCAAACTTTTGATTTTGCATTGCAATGAAATTTTCTTCACGAATAGAAATTATGGTAGGCTGATTGCATTCTTCAGAAAACAAATCAGTACACCCATCTCCTTTCAAATCACTAGGCTGATCATCTTCTTCAAGCAAAGAGAGATTTATATATTCATGTAAATATTTAGCTGAAATTTGAATTTGATGAACATGCATAGGTATTCCTTCAACCACTATCTCAAAATATGATTTCTCTTTACTTGCATTTTCAGAAAATGAACATATGGAGGGACTATGAGACTGATATTTTCCATAATTATCATCTTCTATGTAATCAATCACACAAGCATTGTAACTTTCAAGAGATTGCAGTTTCAAAAAGGAATTTTCTGATTGGGAAGGGGATGCCTCTTCTTGTAACAAAAAATTGAAAGTTGAATAATATGAGGAAGGATCTGATTGATAGTCCCAACCTCTCTCTTGGCCACACAAAGAATGATAAGAATGCTTCAAATCATCATCAATTTTAGGAAGAGAGATCTATAACTAGTTGAATCTAAGCTTTGGTCTATGTCAACTTCAGTCAAGGAAGATAGTACTAACTATTGGGAAATTTCTTGAATATCATGGCAATTGGTTTGTCTTTCTCTTTGAGATGAATATTCATGCAATATATCTAAAACCTCTTCATCCAAATAGAGATCATCAACACACTCATCTTTCACATTTTCAATGAACTCTCTATCTCGTGTGCAACAGTCTTGAAGTAACAAAAAAGAAGGATAATGCCTTTTAAAATGTTCATGAAATATGGTATGAAAGTATTTAAGGGAGGATAAACTCCCTGCTAGCAATCCCTCATACGAAGACCTTGCATATCCTTCTAAACTAAACATGAACAATTTCATTAAAGAATCTTCATGCCATCCCACTCCCAGCTTATGCATATGCTTATGAAATCTAAATAAATGAATGGCAGCATCATCCCCCTTTTCATCATTGAATCTTGGAAGATATGTTTGCCAATTTACCTAAGGTATTTTATTGGGATAACTAGGAATGGCAACAAGATTCATAGGAGAATACCTTGCAGCCTGAGAAGTCATCTTGACGGTGGGGAAACTGAATTAGCTCCTCAAACTTTGCAACCCCGTTTGATAGTGGAGCTACAATAGAACATTATGAAGAATGGATCCTTCATAGATGGAGTCGCCAGGTGAAAAGAGACATGACATTCTTGTTGTATAAAAATTGTTCATAATCAACAATAATATCTAAACCTTTCATTCAAATCCAGGGAAGATTTGAGATCTCTCCCCGTCTCTGTCTTTCTGACCATCGGTCTTCCCAGTGGAGTCATCTTCTAGAATCTTTCAGTGGAGTCACCAAGGAAAATGATACAACATTTTTCACATGTAAGAATATTTTTTTTCCCACAAAAAGTCTTTATCCTTTGAATCTTTGTCGTTCTACCCAAGGATGATATTTAATCTCATCCTCGGCAACAGTGCCAGTTTGTTAGCATCGGAATCAAGCCCAAAGGTTGCCGAAGGCTCGCTCCTGAGTAACATCAGAACCACTTTTGAATAGAGAACTGGCCTTCTTCTCTTCTGAGAGGGATCTCTCACCAAGTATTAACAATGCCAGATATGTACAAGAGAAACTATAAATTGTTTGTAAAATTTGTTGAAACAAGACATAGAACCATTGGGCGATGGAGTCAAGAAATGTAATAGAAATGAAAAGAACTTATGCAGGTGATTTCAACATAGAGGTAAGATAGCCATTCAATCACAATCAAATTATAATTTTCTGGTAAAAAAGTAAAACATGAACAGACCATCAACATAGAGCATTGAAAAATGAATTATGTATTACCTTTAGAAGAAAGCTTTGGTGAATATCTGAAACAAGAGAGGGAGCATAGCATGTATGAATTCCAAACTGTTATACACTTATTTCAGACATGAAAGAAAACATAATGGAAGAGATAAAATGGAAAAACATTCACATGAGAAAGGAAGCAACAGACTGTAATATAAACAACACATGAATCCCTATGTAAAACACCAACCTCGGCTCTGCAATTTTATTAAAATACTCTTGAAAGCATACACAACAAAATTATGTCAGTTTCAACCCTTTCTCCTTCTTCAAGAGGTAAATTTATAGTATTTTGGAATTCCTCAACTGACATTCGGGAACTCAAATTTGTTAGAAACTAGAGAACATCTTCTAACAAACTTCGGACGTGGCCTACACACCACTATTCACATAAGACAAAAATAAATTGCAGACTACTAGAAAAAAAGGCTTAAAATCCCCTCGTGCATATCTGAGATGATGACAATTGTGTAAAAAACAAAATAGGTTTTTGTAGTTGGATCAGTTCTTGACAAAACCCAGGTCTTTTTTTTCCTTTGATTTAGCTCCAGATCCTCAATATCTGATTTTGAAACTGATGACTCAGACAGTAAACCTATAAATTTCTGGAAAAATACCCTATAACTATATTTTAAATTATCCCAACCTGTGATACCTGTCTAACAACTGGAGGATTTTTTTGAAGGTATTCCTGTTATTAAGACAAACCTCTCTCGGTTTCCTGAAATTCAACTCCATTTGGCTGAAACAATTCTTTGAATGTGATGTCTGAAATAATCCTTCGAAAAACCTAAAACATAGCCTGTGAAAATCACTTTGTTTCTCCTAAGTCATATAACCTGTGTAAAAAAAAAATGAGGTTATTGAACATGATCCTGTTCTTAAGATAAAATTCATTCAATTTTGGAAAATTCTTTATGGTTTTCCGGAAACAATTGATTGAAATAACTGACTAAAACAATCATTTGAAAATATGGAAATTTTCTCTGTGAAGATGACTTTGATTCTCTCAATCCACAGAACCTGGGTAAAACCGAGAGAGGTTATTGTACATAGGTGTGTTATGAAGAAAAAACTCTCCCAGTTTCTTAAAAATCATTGTGTTTTGGCAGGAACAATTGATTTAAAATAATGACCAAAACAACCATTTACAGGGAAAAATTTGCCGGTCGCTTCAAAAAATGCTAGTAAATGCTCTTTATGATAAATATTCTATCTGAAAATTTTCATCACTAGAATCAAACAAAGTGTAGAACCATTGAACTCTAAACACTCTTCATTTTGTCTGAACAGAAACATTTAGGATCACTGATCTTATTCTCAAAGAAATGGATAAAAACACATGTTTTTATTTGCTTATTCTGTCCAATATTGAACCATTAACTAAATAGCATTTCCATCTAGCAGAAAGATTTACAACCATCGATTTGCTTTTCCAATTCAACACGTTCCCTAAGCTTCCCACCATTTAAAATTTCATGAATTGTAAAACTTCATTTCTCCTTGCTAGTTGACAATGTGAAATACATTCACGTCGTTCATCCTTTCTTAGCCATATTGTGACCATTGAAATATGGGGGATTTTAAATGATTTCGTAAATTGAAAAAGTTCATTATCTCGTGCATCTTCATAATGTGAAATTTCTTTTGGCCATTGGAAGTGAATGAGTTTGATATGAGCCATTGATCTATGTTTAATTTTGATGCAAAAGTGGCACATTGGTGTGCGAGCCCAATTTGACTTTATGCCAAGAAACAAAGTGACATCATAATTTCTTGAGCACTTGGGCTTTGCTTGAAATACCTCTTGGTAAAATATCCAATTTACTTTTTCCAAAAAATATCCAAATTCTTTTTGGATTTATAAAAATAAATTTCGTTTACTTTTATAAAACATAACCTTTAGCCTCCTTTTACAAAATATATATCAAGAATTTTTGTAAACATTATTCATAATGAATAATTTGTCTCTATAAAATATCTCCTTCTTAACCAAAATACTTTAACTTTTTTTGGCGCCACCTCGAAATTTTTATAAATTGTTTTAATGAGGAATGTTTGAAAACCATTTGATCCTCAAAAGAAACTCATAATTTTCTGGCAATGAGGCTTACTGTGGCAAAACTAAAATGGGAAGAACAGGATGGTATCCATGATCCACAAAAAATAAAAAAACTACATTGTTTACAAAGAGCTTCGCTTCACTTTGGAAATATTTAAAAATCCACATAGAAAATGCAAGCACACACATGAAAATAATGACTCACGTTCTACATTTCATACAACAAATTCAACAAGAAAAAACTCAGTATCCTAGGAACAACATACCAACAAAAACATAGATTAAAAAACTTGCTTCTATCCAGCCAAGCCAAGACGCAATCTCTCCAATTCCTAATTTCTAGTTTCTTGGGAGAGAAAATATGGAGTAATAACATTGGGGAAGCCACTGACGTCCTACAATGTGACACCATAGGAAATCATTGATGCCATTGTTGAGGTTGATGCTGAGGATGGTGACAGTGATGAGGAAGAGGCTAATGCTGACTATGTGACCTCATTAAAAGCTGCCACACTAGAAACATTTAGTGGGGTTGGATGTGGGTGGATCTGTGTGTAATAAGAGGAAAAAGAAGAAGAAGAGCATGAGTATTCATTTGGTAACAGTGGTGGCAGTGGTGGTGAGTGTGAAGAATCCCGACATTCAAGATGGTAGTAAGAAATAGGAGGTAGTAAGAAATATATGGTGTCTTTAGATTCATATCAATCCTTTACCTAACAAATCCAAGCAGAAGAACAACTTGATAAACTGTTTGGAAACATAGATGGTCAGGATCAACCCCCCTACATGAATTATGGGACATAGTTGATCATTATGGTTACATCGTAAGAAAGCTCTGTGTACTCGAGCAAGAAAAAAAGCTTGCCCTTAATGGCTTCCACCAGGGTGTAATAGTTGAAACTCTTGAAGGATGACTACTCCAAGTGGAGGATCAAATTAGATTAGTCATCAAGCTTCTCTGCTAATAATCCCGCAGACAACATGTCTCTAGTGGACTCCCAAAAGCCCTCAGTCACATGGGGTAAGAGGATGGGACTTCTATGGGCTTCCCTTTCATCTACATGAGGTCAAACAAGTAGTGCTAGAGGATAATGCGGTTTTCATGTGTATGGAGAAAGGAGAGGAAGATGTAGTATCACCGAAGACGCCCAACATGACTCGAACCTCAGATGTGAAGGTGCGACAGTTATCCAGGGTGGATCTCCATGTGCTAGTAACAATTGAGGCTATGGCATGGGTTCGTGTGCTATTATTTTACAGGAAACGTATGGAAATGTCGTTGGGGAGGCCTAGAATCAGTTCACCCTCCAAAACACATACCACGACATAGACACACCTACACCAAGAATCTAGGTCTACCCCTGCATTTTGTGCCCATTTCTATCATAGTCGAGATAAACAAACCACCAAAATATTGTATATTGTTTATTAAAATTAAAAAACCCATTTAAACCCAAATATATGCCCAATATAATTTTTTATTTTTTGACCATTTTTAAGCCCCCAATAGGAACAAATGTGATATCATATTGTTCCATCGGCGACACCCCTGTTGCACCGGTGCACACAATTCAATCTCTTCAAACTCGGTGTATGAGGTAATGTTCCTGTCCATTGAAAAAGGACTAAGGTAGATGCTTGTACACTTCACACATTAGACGAGGAATTTCTCTCCCCTAATACTTTATATCTTATTTATAGATTTCTTTATATGGAAATTATCTACAAGTGATGCAAACCAATCATGATATTTAACAAAAAAAAACATTAAATTACATCACATGAATTAGTGCACAAAAAACAAATATTATTTATACGATGAATTAAAAAAACACCAAGCGCATGCAAATAATCCCTAGTTATGTCATGTATTTCCAAAGATTATATATAACTTGTTTGAAATTGTTGTTGAAGTTGTCCAAGAGAGAGTGAGGTAGAACATACTGGAACAATATACAAACCACATCATTTTTAAACAAATAGTAGAGAAACCAAATAACAACAATATGCACTGGAATTAAAAAAACAATAATTATATGGATATAACAATAACAATTACCTTCACAAAGACGTGCCAATCATGCATTTTCACCCCCAAAAAATCACCTTTCTTTGTTATGATATTCGTCATGTTCGCACAAAATCTAATGGGAAATTTAATTTTCCACATGACTTCTTCTACAAAATTACTTTTCTGCTCCATAAACATCCATGGAATTGAGCTTATATTAAGTTGTTCTCTATTGCTATGAAATTGAATGATGCCATTCATTGCATGGCTTCCTTCTTGAATGTCTTCACAAAATTTCACATTTTTTTCTTTGTCTCTCCTTAGCTCTAATAGTTGCCATAATTTTTCAGTCACATTCTTTCTAATATGCATTGTATCAAACATATGAGCAATTTGTACGTTCTCATAGTAGGGAAACCTACTGAATTGTTTAGGATAACTTGGAATTCCTTGTGGAACCGCATTAATGCCTTGATAACATACATCATGAATATTAGTTTGTAAATAAATTACAGAAATCAATTATGGCCACTATAGTAAACAACACACAATAAAAAAAATGCATAGCAATCCATATATGATTATCCATACGTACGGGCTTGACAATTTCTATTATATTACAACTTCCAAAGGTGAGGTGTCATTCTCCATTGTTTTAATGAAGTCTCTTGCTTTCCATTGAAAAGAATTTTTTTGGTTGTTCTATACCTATGATTCTTAGAGAGCAAGTGCCTATACTCATCAAACAACTGCTCGGGAACTTAAAAAATACAAACCACAAAAACTGAAAATGAAAATTTTCCCTTTGTATGAAGACCTACAATATATAGATATGGAATATCTATGTCAATTATAATTATATATAAAGTATATTAACTACTTCATAAAATTAAATGCAATTAAAGTGGAACTTAAAAAATACAAACCACAAAAATGGGTTAACCTTGGGGCATCGTGTATTGTCCATACAAGCATTGCATGGAATTGCAATGGAATTTGTTGTATTGGTCTAGATACATCATACATATTGATATCATTTCATAACTTCAATAGCTCGTCTATAAGAGGTTCGATATATACATTCATATCTTTGACTTGGAACTTACCTGATTGATTTGAAGTACATATAAAATATATAATTATCAGAAACATTAAGATATATAAGCCATGCACAAGAGTAAAATAAAAAATGTATATATGACATTAGGAAACAAAATATGACAAATGAGATGCCACAACTACATTAAAAATAAAGTAGTTGTAGACATACTATACCTGGAATATGTGCAACATTATGTGCTCCCTCTTTATTTACAACCATGGAGGAATGTTATTCTTGATAACAAAAATAGGCCACACCATTTAAATTGATCTCATATGTGCAAATGGATTAACACTATTTGCTGCCAAAAAAATCCTAAGACTATGGGGTTCTTCTTTAATGTGAGGCCACTTTTCCTCCATATCTCTAAATGCAAAACCATATGCAGGCATTTGAATAACATCATCTTGACTTTTTCTCTTTGCATGGTAATCCATAAATTAGGTTATGTTATTGCACCTCAATAACCATTGCAAACATGGAATGATGGGAATATAATGAATAACCTTGTGAGGCACCTTTTTCGTTGCTTGATCTGTTTGATATCTACTTATATGACATTTCAAACATTCTATTGAAAATTCACAGTATTTATAATATATAACATGGTCATCGGGCCATGCATGAATTGATTCATAATGCATTCCAATATCTTTCATGATGAAAGATAAATATCGATATGTGCGAGTTAACATATTTGATGGTGGTAAAAATAATTCAGCTATCAAGCTACATCAAATAAAAATAAAAATATAGTTAATATAATATATAAATAATATTAACAAAACTCATTTCATCCGTATTAATTTGAATTATGAATTAACAATACAACTATTAGAGGAGCGAATATAACCTTTATCACGATCATATATATGTGATGGATTATTTTACATACCTTAACATCCATGTGATTGTTATGTTTGAAAGACCATTCATAACCTTCAATTTCATTATCAACAATATAGAAGACAGAAGATTTGTTTTGGAGCCCTCATAAAAGGCTTCGTATTCCTTATTAAGAAGAGGTATATCATGAACATCATCAAAGTCATCAATATTTTCATGATCATTGTAGCATACCCCTAAATCTTTAAAGTGACTTAGTGGAAATGGGGTAAATGTTTCTTCCTTACTTATTTTCCTTTTAAGTCCAATAATTCGACTATGTGAGTCTGTCCAAAGTAAAAACCATTTAATGTGACATTATCTCGACCATTTAGTTATATAACTAACCATGCATTTAGCCACATACGTTTAAATCATTAGTTCCAAACCAAGTAAACTCAAACAATAATTCTATCCTGTTGTAACAAACACATACACCTAGATAAATCCGTCGGTGGAGAGTACAAAAATTGTTTTTCTTTTCTTTAAACTGTTTACTAACATCATTGCTTATCAACCTTAACAAATCTGAATAATTATTATATCAAAATGGAACCATTCAAGTAATACTTATTATGTATCCTTTTAATTGATAGGAAGACTTCAATAAAGCCATCATAATCCCTCGTAAATATTTGCTATCACTAAAATCATAAAGTCTCCTCATCTTATAGATAGATAGTTAAGGTTGTTGCTTCTCTCGCATGCAAATACAACTTCACCAACTAAACATAAAAGAAATGCAAACCAAGGTGTATAAATGTTATCTTATACATATTCTTTAAGTTCGCACACCCATTCTTACCCTTCCCTTGCATGAGTAATTCCTGGATGTACTATCGAAACCTTTGAGTTACTCAATAGACACCTGCAATAGGAATTTATTAGTGTTTTCATTAAATAGCAATGACTGCAAATCACAACAAGACATATAACATATACCAATCACTGAACTGTTCTTTGAATGAGGCTAAACTAACACATTATGACCTTTAGTCCCAGTTCATATATTTGATTTCAATTGATCTTAAAGGCTTCTCGATTTTTCTAGGAAAACCTCATGCGACCAAGAATGCATTTCCGAGTCTGTTGTCGAGTAAAAAGACATGGTTAGATAATTATATTTCAAGGAATAAATAAAATCTGCCTTTGAGGAATAGCCAAATTTCATACTGCATAAGTCCTATATTAGATATCTACCATACTAACTTCATAGGTAGGTTATTCCTCCATTTTCCCCCTGCGACACATTCTCTGCATTTACAGCTTGTTAGGCAGACGAGTTCATAAAATATTAGGGAAATATTATCATCAGCACTAATAATTGAGGAAAACATATTACGCATAAATGAGACTACAATGATTACTTAACCTCATTGATAATTCATGAGACATGACATGATGCTCTTCTCAAACAAGCAATCAAATCTATAACAAATAATTAAACCACTAGTCAAGATGATTCAAGCGACTGGAAACTTAACCACGACCTTCCTCCCAACCGTTGACTCTCTCAAGCATAGGTTTTTACCGCCTAGAGCCACCCCCGAGCTAGGCAACAAATCCACTGAGGTAAGGTTATAAGGAAAATAAACTTATCAATGTCGTAAGGTGCCTAACGTAATAAGGCTTCCCTTCCCTGTCCTAGATCACCAAGTATAATGTTCACCATTTCAGCGGTAGGGTATAACATTCTGGATCAACCTTGCAACCCGATGCATCAACTTACATTGTTAAGGATTATGGATAACCAAGATGCATAGCTAGGAGGCATAAGGAGGATTTAGATCCTAAGCGCATATGAAATAAATCTTCATACAAGATCATGTATCTATGTTGTAAAATGAATGAACACGGAGTCTAGACTGCATAAATTTACATAAGTATGTATAGGCACATCAAAACATAACCATCGAATTCCTCAAATACAAACATCAAATACCTATCATGTTCCTTAGCAAGCAATAGGCACAATTACATCTCTAGTTATATCAACGTAGGCAACAAGCTCCGATTTCACACAGGCTCATATATATATATATATATATATATATATATATATAAGGGGAGTCTTCTACTCTAATTCCCAACGCCAAACATTATGGCTTTAATAATTCATAAAACAACACATAAAGGACACTGATCCCGAATTTTTCCAACGTATGCAAAATAAAACTGGGTTTTCTTGTCTATTCAGCGACACAATATGAAACACCACTCTGCGTCTTCATAATATAAGATAGGATAGGCCTTCGATATATATCCTTAAGGCATAAAAATGAAACAACAAAATGCTGGGGTCATGGCTCAATTCAAATATTAAAATAAATAAATCTTCTTCACCCATTAAGAGTCACAACAGCATTATAATCCGTTGGAACCCTCTGAGTGGAGTTCGCAGCCATGGAGAGCGAAGAGAGGCTACACCTCTCATGGAATGGAGCAGTCATAATCAACAGACTTCAAAGAAAATAGGTCCCAACTCTCTGTGTTTTGAATTTCCATGCTACAAAGTTTGCAGTTCAGATAGAAACAATGGGTTAATGTACCTGTGAAATACCACTACAAAGGAGTCAGATCTCTATGCTGACATTTGGCGTACACAAATGCAAATTTCAAATCAACTCTTAACGTGATTCTCAACCAGGTTCACATAAAACATGCCCAAGCTTTACGATGGTCTTGGAAAATGATTCAAATCCTTCATCGCTTCAACGCTCGTGAGGTTAGGGGTTCTGGCAACGAAAATTTCTTCATAACAAATAAGAATATCGTAAAAATAAACCAGGGTTTTAGGAAATGATAATTTATTCATAAGAATGAGAATGTCGTAAAAATAAAGCGAACACTTCATAGGGAGATTTCCTCCCTCTGCAGAAACAAGCGTCCAAAACAAATCGTGGTCTTGAGGAGCATTTTTCCTCCACTAGGTAGCAAAACATTTATAAAAAGGGTTTTGGAATGCCTGTGTTAAATCTGAGGCTCCCTTTTCCACTTTTTTCTTTTCCCCATTGAACCCTTAACTCCTATAAATAAATCCCCAAAAGGAAAAATATCTCCCGGACGTCGACGAGAGAATCCCATAAATCGTTGCACCATTTCGGCCACCGCAGAGAATCCCATTAATTACTGCACCAATTTCATTATTTTGTATGGGATTCAACATGCCTCTTTTCATGGTGAAAATTAAAGGCATCCAGTTAGCCACACTAACTGCTCAACCTCCGCCAATCCCTCATTTATTTCATTAACTTAAGCTTCACATGCATGTTCGTAGCTTCGATTTAATAAAGGTATACACATATATTATTATGTTTGCCTTTACTTTTGGAAACACTCATGCATAAGTGTATGCAGGGGATGATGTTAGTCATAGGGAAAATGTTTTCCTTTTAATTTTTAAGGAAATTACCCTGGTTAGCATAAGTATATATAGTATTTTCTTTAATAAAAACATTTTATACAATATTTACTTCATAGAAGGTAAATGACTATATAAGTCAGTTCTCCAAAATGTTTTTCTTTAATCTTTAAGGAAATTACCCTCCTTAGCATAAGTATAAATATAATTCCTTTTCTTTAATAAAAACATTTTATAGAATATTTACTTCATAGAAGGTAAATGACTATATACGTCGTTTGTCCAAAATGCTTTCCTTTAATGTTTTAAGGAAATTACCTTCCGTAGCATAAGTATATATATAATGTCTTTTATTTAATAAAAACATTTTATAGAATATTTACTTCATAGCAGGTAAATCACTATATAAGCCGGTTCTCCAAAATGTTTTACTTTAATCTTTAAGGAAATTACCTTCCTTAGCATATATATATAGTCTTTTATTTTATAAAAACGTTTTATAGAATATTTAATTCATATCAGGTAAATGACTATATAAGTCGGTTCTCCAAAATGTTTTCCTTTAATCTTAACACTCCATTTCTATTGTTCCCCTTCTCCTTGTAATAATGGTCGGTTCCACTCTTTTAAATCACGTAGCTAAGTTCATAGAAAATACTATATTTCTTTATAGCAATAAATATGTTTATGGAAAGGGATTATCTTCATTCACAATTCACGATAACTATTATGCGCCATAACCAGGTTAATGGTTTTGTTCGATGTCCATAAGCGAAATTGACTTGATGCTCATCTTGTATGATCCCCTCCTAAGGCTTGGCTGGTTTAGGTAAATTCCAGAGTTCAATCTCTTTCAAACCGAAAGACATGATGATGACACCTTGTCATCATTACTAAATTCCCTAGGCTTTGTTAGCCATCAACCTCTCGGCCCAATGGATTTGTCCCCACACGTTCTTGGTCGCGACAAGTTTCCAGTCTCCTAAGACTATCAATCAAATTCATAATATTTCAGAAGGTTAGGAGAGGTACTTACAGTGCCATTTCACTTACAGTCTGTATTTATAGGCTAGGGTAGGAAGGGGATGTTACATCCTTCCCCCATTAGAGTTAACACCGTCATCGGTGTTATATGCTCGTCAAGTATTGTCCTTGCTCCTCACTGTTATCTTTCACTTTCTTTATGAATATAATCCAAGTTTTGATTTTTTTGTTGTTGTTGTTGTTTTTGAACCTGTTCCTTGTCCAATATCACAAGGCCGATCTTAATATTCTAGAGTAATATAAGTACGTCCAGTATTCTTTTTGTTGGGTCACCAATCCTGCAGTATTCACACACCTCTGCAAGTCTACTAATACCAACATGAGTATCAACAAAAAAAAATCAACGCTATTTAAATTCATAATTCATAACATTTCCCATACACATATTTGTTCTATTCATGAATAGACCAACTTATTAACTCATAAGAACAAATTTTACCTGTAGTGCATATACCTTTTCCCAGTATTATTCCTTACAAATGTCTTTCTAGTTTCTCCATATGTCCACCATCCCAGCAAGCACTCCAAGTGCTAACAGTACTCCGAGTACTGATCCAAGCTACCCAACACAAGGACGATACCCTTCTTTAGGCGAATCTCCTTCTTGTGTTATTTAGAGCGCTTCTCCAAGCTGAGGTGCTTCCTTTCTCACACACCATAACACCTAGAGGTTATTCTCTTCACAAAGCCCCCACTCTTGTGACAGTCCTCTTATGGGGCGTGAATGTGTGCAAAAGGAGTCTTAACCAAAACGTCCTACATCTAGGCATCCCCAGAATGCATAATGGTTCCTAGCTGGCCGGGGGAAAATATGTAGCTCTTGTCCACTTCCTTCATTACAACCTTCCTTGTGGTAACGACCTTATGCACATGAGATATTTCTCATATCTTTTAACTTATTACAGTCCTGGAGCCCTAGCACTCCTCGTGGCCATAGTTTCCCATTCCTGCAACCGCACCACAGGGGGTCAATTTATCATATTATTAATTCAAATAACGTCAATATTCCATAATAATCATTTAGCATCTCAGTTACATAAGTCATGTCTTACTTTACTTCTTTTTCATCAAATAAGAGTCTTTTATACTAGTGCACTCTCTCTTTACCACTAAGAAAGTATTGATTTTATGCACAACGCGTTTTATTACTCACCTTGGTTTCATTGTAGCCCAAGTTCATAAGTAATCTAATTTCATAACTTTAAAGATTTGTTGCCGCACCTTGTGAGGATGTATGAAAGATCAATAGTATCTATGTGCACAGCTCGGTTCCTAGGATTCACTTGCACACCAACTATTATAATGGTTGTATTATTGCAACTAACCTGAACCTCTTCACCACAATCTTTCCATTCAGGTTCTGCATTCACTTAGCACCCACTTAGTGGCTAACGAAATTTTACTCATACAACCATCATGAATTAATTAGCAATTCATATAAGAAAATCACATTCTCTTTATAGTAATTAATAGTTCACCAGAGAGTATCTTATTTTAGAACTAATTAACATCCATTCATCTGATTATTTGTTGTCATGCATAACCACAAAATAACCATCTCTACGTCTATAAATTCATGAACTAGCTTACCAGTAATGAAATGTCATTCTTCTCTATCTGAAGTCGTATGTTAGTGATGTTATACATATAGATGAGCATCAAAGGTCTTGAACAAACTAGTGCCTCATGTTTTTCTTTATGGACCCAATCTGGAGAACCATTTGTTCCTTCGAACTATGATCTAACATGTCCAACCAACACAATTTTTTTTTTTGTTATAATTAGTCATAATGCTCGACCGCTACATCATTGTCGACATATTGTGCCTATGTACAATTCTACTATGGTAGTTCAATCATAACCAATTTGCTTACATGTACAGAGGTAACCATAGCGTTAGATGCAGTTATTTGCTGTAAGTTTTACATGAATTCCAAATGTAAACATTTCTTTTACAAAAATGTTAGTTTTGTACATCTGTACCAGAAGCACCACTAACATTCGTTTGATACAATTCACATTTTGCATGACCCTAACAATATATGCTTCTAACATAGTTACTCTTTTAGCATCACTTATTGTTATTCTTGTGCTAGCTTTATTTAAGAGAGTTTCAAGGGTAATACATTTACTCCTTTCCTAAACTTATCATGCTACCTTGCTATATCCAAGAAAATTTTCTACCTTTCTCTCTAAGAAATTAGGTACAAGGTAAGTTATATATGTATATTCAAACACACACACACACATATATGAATATACTCTCTAACATAATGCAACCCCTAAATCATGTTGGTATATACGCTCAGGAGCACTTACATTCATTTATTACCAATAATGAACTATAAATTCGGTCTAGAAGACTTATATTCAACATTCACTTCTCATCGGGTCTTTAGCAGTCCTACATTATATTGGTAATGACATACCCCTTCAATGCTACTTCTTAACAACAATATTCACTGTGTTTTTATTTATTTATTTATTTTTATTGTAACCTATTACAATTGTCCACAGGGAATTCTAAGAACCTTTTCCAAAATATAAGATTTTCATTAGGGGCTATTTCCATCTATGAACATAGGTTCTAAAGGTTACCCTTTCAGCCATTTAATGTTTCACATTACCATTCATGTATATAAATTACCATAATTTTTTTTTTTTTGCAACCAAGAGTTTGTCGATAAAAACCTCTTCACCTCACTAACACTTTATTTGTGAAACTCAATAGAGATAAACCAATTATCTCCGCAATTCGTAAAACATCTTTGGCATTAATAAGAGAAGTAGCACGATACTTACATACTTATCTCATAGGGCCAGACATTGCCGTGGAAGAAATAATGGGCTGTCTCCTGAAATTCTTGGGGAGCTGTTCCAATCTCTCTTGCATAACTTCAAATTCATATCCTCCTGTCGGTGCACCTATGTTGTAGCTTTGTGCGGACTAGATGGTTTTTTTTATCTCATACGAAGTTTGGTCATTAGTTCCAAATATATATATATATATATATATATCTGTAGGATCATTTTGAGCCCAAATCAGCCCGAGTGCTGCAACTTGGCGCTCTGATACCATATGTAGCATACCCCTAAATCTTCAAAGTGACTTAGTGGAAATGGGGTAAATGTTTCTTCCTTACTTATTTTCCTTTTAAGTCCAATAATTCGACTATGTGAGTCTGTCCAAAGTAACAACCATTTAATGTGACATTATATCGACCATTTAGTTATATAACTAACCATGCATTTAGCCACATACGTTTACATCATTAGTTCCAAACCAAGTAAACTCAAACAATAATTCTAGCCTGTTGTAACAAACACATACACCTAGATAAATCCGTCGATGCAGAGTACGAAAATTGTTTTTCTTTTCTTTAAACTGTTTACTAATGTCATTGCTTATCGACCTTAACAAATCCGAATAATTACTATATCAAAATGGAAGCATTCAAGTAATACTTATTATGTATCCTTTTAATTCATAGGAATACTTCAATAAAGCCATCATAATCCCTTGTAAATATTTGCTATCACTAAAATCATAAAGTCTCCTCATCTTATAGATAGACAGTTAAGGTTGTTGCTTCTCTCACATGCAAATACAACTTCACCAACTAAACATAAAAGAAATGCAAACCAAGGTGTATAAATGTTATCTTATACATATTCTTTAAGTTTGCACACCCGTTCTTACACTTCCCTTGCATGAGTATGTCATGGAGGTACTATTCAAACCTTCGAGTTACTCAACAGACACCTGCAATAGGAATTTATTAGTGTTTTTCAATAAATAGAAATGACTGCAAAATCACAACAAGACATATAACATATATCGATCATCGAACTGTTCTTTGAATGAGGATAAACTAACACATTATGACCTTTAGTCCCATTTCATATATTTGATAACAATTGATCTTAAAGGCTTCTCGATTTTTCTAGGAAAACCTCATGCGACCAAGCATGCATTTCCGAGTCTGTTGTCAAGTAAAAAGACATGGTTAGATAGTTATATTTCAAGGAATAAATAAAATCTGCCTTTGATGAATAGCCAAATTTCATACCGCATAAGTCCTATATTAGATATCTACCATACTAACTTCATAGGCAGGTTATTTGTCCATTTTGCCCCTGCGACACATTCTCCGCATTTACAGGTTGTTAGGAAGACGAGTTCATAAAATATTAGGGAAATATTATCATCGGCACTAATAACTGAGGAAAACATATTATGCATAAATGAGACTACAACGATTACTTAACCTCATTGATAATTCATGAAACATGACATGATGCTCTTCTCAAACAAGCAATCAAATCTACAACAAATAATTAAACCACTAGTCAAGCCAATTCAAGCAACTGGAAACTTAACCATGACCTTCCTCCCAACCATTAACTCTCTCAGGCGTAGGTTTTTACCACCTAGAGCCACCCCCAAGTTGGGCGACGAATCCACTGAGGTAAGGTTATAAGGAAAATAAACTTATCAATGTCGTAAGGTGCCTAAGGTAATAAGGCTTCCCTTCCCTGTCCTAGATCAACAAGTATAATGTTCACCATTTAAGTGGTAGGGTATAACATTCTGGATAAACCTTGCAACCCGACACATCAACTTACATAGTTAAGGATTATGGATAACCAATATGCATAGCCAGGAGGCATAAGGAGGATTTAGATCCTAAGTGCATATGAAATAAATCTTCATACAAGATCATGTATATATGTTGTAAAACGAATGAATGCCGAGTCTAGACTGCATAAACTTACATAAGTATGCGTAGACAGATCAAAACATAACCATCGAATTCTTCAAATACACACATCAAATACCTATCACGTTCCTTAGCAAGCAATAGGCACAATTACATCTCTAGTTATATCAACGTAGGCAGCAAGCTCCGGTTTCACACAGGCTCATATATATATATATATATATATAAGGGGAGTCTTCTACTCTAATGCCCAGTGCCAAACATTCTAGCTTTAATAATTCATAAAACAACACATAAAGGACACTGATCCCGAATTTTTCCAACGTATGCAAAATAAAACTGGGTTTCCCGTCTATGTAGCGACACAATATGAAAGACCACTCTCCGTCTTAATAATATAAAATAGGAGAGGCCTTCAATATATCTCCCCAAGACATAAAAATGGAACAACAAAATGCTGGGGTCGTGGCTCAATTCAAATATTAAAATAAATAAATCTTCTTCACTCATTAAGAGTCACAACTGCATTATAATCTATTGGAACCCTCTGAGTGGAGTTTGCAGCCTTGGAGAGCGAAGAGAGGCTACACCTCTCATGGAATGGAGCAATAATAATCAACATACCTCAAAGAAAACAAGTCCCAACTCTCTGTGTTTTGAATTGCCATGCTACAAAGTTTGCAGTTCACATAGAAACAATGCGTTAACATAACTGTGAAATACAACTACAAAGGAGTCAGAGCTCTATGTCGACATTTGGCATACACAAATGTAAATTTAAAATCAACTCTTAATGCCATGCTCAACAAGGTTAACATAAAACATGCTTAAGGTTTACGACGGTCTTGGAAAATGATTCAACCCCTTCATCGCTTCAACACTTGTGAGGTTAGGGGTTTTGGCAATAGAAATTTCTTCATAACAAATAATAATATCATAAAAATAAACCAGGGTTTTTGGCAATGATAATTTCTTCATAATAATGAGAATGTCGTAAAAATAAACCGAACACTTCATAGGGAGATTTCCTCCCTCTGCAGAAACAAGCATCCAAAACAAATCGTGGTCTTAAGGAACATTTTTCCTCCACTGGGTAGCAAAACATTTATAAAAAGGGTTTTGGAATTCCTGTGTTAAATCTAAGGCTCCATTTTCCACTTTTTTTTTCCCCCATTGAACCCTTAACTCCTATAAATAAATCCCCAAAAGGAAAAAATATCTCCCAGACGTTGACGAGAGAATCCCGTAAATCGTTGCACCATTTCGGCCACTGCAGAGCATCCCATTAATTACTGCACCAATTCCATTATTTCGTATGGGAGTCGGCATGCCTCTTGTCATGGTGAAAATTAAAGGCATCCAGTTGGCCGCACTAACTTCTCAACCTCCATCAATCCCCCATTTATTTCATTAACTTAAGCTTGACATGCATGTTCAAGGCTTCGATTTAATAAGGTATACACATATATTATTATGTTCACCTTTACTTTTGGAAACACTCATGCATAAGTGTATGCATGGGACGATGTTAGTCATAGGGAAAAAAATTTCCTTTTAATTTTTAAGGAAATTACCCTCCTTAGCATAAGTATATATAGTATTTTCTTTAATAAAAAGATTTTATACAATATTTACTTCATAGAAGGTAAATGACTATATAAGCCGGTTCTCCAAAATGTTTTCCTTTAATCTTTAAGGAAATTACCCTCCTTAGCATACGTATAAATATAATGTCTTTTCTTTAATAAAAACATTTTATAGAATATTTACTTCATAGAAGGTAAATGACTATATACGTCGGTTCTCTAAAATGCTTTCCTTTAATATTTTAAGGAAATTACCTTCCTTATCATAAGTATATATATATAATGTCTTTTATTTAATAAAAACATTTTATAGAATATTTACTTCATAGCAGGTAAATCACTATATAAGCCGGTTCTCCAAAATG
>LPNX011123067.1:55544-95048 GCA_001517045.1 Pseudotsuga menziesii
ATGCCATCATATGTATAACCACTTCATTATGATATAATTTCATTTCAATTAGCTATTACTTCATATTGATGTGCATTGGCGATATTCTTGTTGGCGTTGGTATTTGAAAACGTAGTTAGTGTTAGAGTTCCAATGTGTGAGTTGTAAGTGTATGTAAGAGTGTATACCCACCCAAATATTCTTAGGTGACATTGGAGTTTTTTAACCTATATAAATATATTTAATTATTTGTAATTTAATCAATTCAAGTACTTACTCATTGTATAAAAGAAGGTACAACCCTGCCTATGTCATGAGAGGAGCTATGACCCTACCATTCCTATTATAAGATCATGGGGATAAGATGGTTCCACCATTGTGTGTGTGATCTGGATCTATTTTATATCAATCTCAATCAAATATAAAATTAGTTGGAGTGGAGGCATTTTGAGGCTTTAGGTGGCTTTGAGCAATCTTTGGCCTTGGTTTAATAGAGCATTGCAATCAATTTTCTAATCTATTTTCATATTAGATCTATTTTTTGTGTAAAGATTGTAGTTGTTTTTGTGCAAGATCAATCCTATATCTCTTCATGGTTTTGGTAGAAACACCAATACAAATCATGTTTACAGGTATTTCCTTTTACCAGAATGGGGGTATTACATCTTTCCACATCTATCTAGTTTCCTTTTCTTCTGAAGGGATCCTACTGTCTAATTTTTTATTGGCCTCGATGTTGGTGCTAGCATTGTTTCTTCCTAGTTCACATCCGTATATGTAGTGTTCTTCATGATATGGTGGATTCTCTTGGTTGTGAGGTCTATGAGCTCTACGAATGCTTCCATTGGTATCTCTTTTAATGTGCACTCTTCCTCTCTATTATACGAACTTGGTGTCGAGGTCACCACTCTCAGTCTTTACCGAGTGTGAATTGTTTAAAGGTTGGTGGGAAAAATAAGGAATGGTATAGATACTATCGTTTGATCCTTAATAGAGAGGTGGGTTGAAAGATATGTTTCTTATACTTTTACCTATGTTTGATGATAACAAAGCCTAGTATGGTTTGTGATGCCAATTGGAGTAATGTGGGTTTTTTGGGCTAGTTTTTTTATTAGTCGCAACTCTGAGACAAGGTAAATAGTTTTATGGGGATATGGTCGATGTTGGGAGATGTTTCGATGAGTCATGTGTGAATTTTATGTATGCACAACTTTTGATTATTTTTATGAAAGTTGTGGCCTTCTCGGCGTAAACTGTGGATGGGAAAACTATAGTCTCTAAAATGTCAATGCTTTGTATTTGTTGAAGAAACTTTTTGGATTTATTTTGGTATTGTGGATATACTTATTTGAATGGATTTAATTCTTCTGTAATGAATGGTTGATAGCATTCTAATTTTAATTTTTTAAGTTGGGCATCTATTTTGGATTTCAAAAAAATTTAGCCACAATTTGTATAAATAATCTTTTAAACATATTTGTCCTAGCTATGTGTATTCACTTAGATATAAATAATGTTTTAAACATCAGGATTCGATCCTAATACCAACATATTCCAACGTGAGAAAATGAAATTTGTTACAATGAAATATTATCATCTTGATCAATCTATCAACCTTGTGCCTAATCCCTAAAGTTTCCCTAGTTAAATTTGGTTTATTATGAATTTGTTTCTACCCGTTCCCCCCCCCCCCTTTCGGAAGGATGGCACTCTTCCTCCTAAGTAAAGGTGCACCAAAATATTTGTGGAACTCTTTATTCCTTGTCAAGGAGTTCCACTGGAACTATTTCCCCTCATGCAAGGTGCACCAGTCCCTCCCTGGTGCTCTCCCTCATATAGTAAGGTGCACCAGGGGTGTTTAGAGGGAAAAATTGGAAGCTTCAAGGCCCTTCTCAAAGGTGGATGAGGTGGACGACAATCCCTAGCTTATAGGTGAGCTGGAATTCATTTCCCTAACCTAACGGTAGGATCCCTTAGACCTCTCCTCCTAATATTCAAACTCCTTTATCCCTTCATCCTTATAAATTGATCCCTCTATCCATTGTGAAGGGAGGAAGGACTATGGTACTCTTATGCTACTGGAGTTTCTAGGTGATCCCTATCATCCTTTGGGAGGGAATACCTCATACTTTGGGATGCTACTATCCTCCTTTGGAGGTTTGTGTTAGATTGTTGGATGGAATATTACAACATTAAGGCTAGGTTGTGATGTTCTTTCCCTATGTAATTGTATGTATTTCCTTGATTACAATAATAAAAAAATATTTCCATTAATGTTGTTGTGTTAATGGTATTTATATATTTCTTCCTTAACTATTATCTTAGAATAGCTTATATATATGTATGCTTTTACCCTTTGTTTGTTTTGTCTCTTTGATAAGTTTTTGCAACTAGAGATATGAAGTCCTGGAGGTTGGAGCAACAAGGAGGAGAAGACTTATAGATCTAAGGAAAGGTACTCATCTATTCATCTTGGATCTTGACTGATCTAGGACAGTTGTTTAGTATTATGTACTTGATTTGTTCTATATTCACTTGGACTATGGAGATTTGACTTGAGTCTGCTTGAGTATATTTATCCACTAACAAATTTGGTTACCATACCGGGGATTAATATAGATATGATTTTTTTTTTTGATGTCTCTTTATCAATCCATTTCATATCCTCTAGACACCCTTCTCCCTTTAAATATTTTCTTTGAAGAGATTGATGAACCTCCTTGACTCTTTTTTGTTTTAGTACTAGGCCTCTAGCACTTCTCCCTTAGGAGATCTAGCCTCTCCGGCCCTTTGACGCACCCAAGTAGTGTATATAGAGCGTTGTTGTCTTGATATATCCCATTCCCTTGAGAGTAAGTGTGCCACTAGCACTCTTTTCCTGTGTAGTAAGTGCACCAACCCCTCTCTAGCACTCTGGTGCAGTGTAGTATGGTGCACCAACCCTTCAAAACTCAAATATAATCTTAGATTTCCTTCATTTTTGGATTTTGGTTTGATGAATTATTGTTTGTAGGATGCATATGATAGTCATACACCGCCTAGGCCTAGCATTGTCTATGTTTGGAATGGTTTTTGTTGATATTGGGATGCTTTTCTAGTAAAGCGAGTGACTTGGTTGTGGAGGGAAATTTCAATCCCAACCTATTGGTTCAATATTTCAATCCATAATCACATTACCAAATATTTCCATATTTATTCATATTGTTAGATATAATCTACAAACCCTTCCTCCACCCTCAATCATTGAGATTTGGTTGCATTTTGGTAGATTTGGAGCAATTCTTAAGTGTTTTCGAGTTTTTTGGATGCTTGTCATTTTTTGTTTTGATTTATGAATGATTAGATTGTTGTAGGTATTCTCTCTTCTTATGTTTATAGATATGAAAAGAGTTTAGTTATCAAGTTTCAATTTAATATATCCATTTGAAATTCAAAGTGCTTCTCTCCTTTGTTTTATACATTGTTAAGTTTTGTCCCATCATTGATTTTATTGCGCTTTTGGACTATTATTGTAGAAAGTTAGAATTTGTGCACTCTAGGAAGGAATTATTCTTTTCTTTACTACTCATGTTCATGTTGGTTTGAAAAGAACAGTCTTTCGCTACCTTAGTTAGTTTTTATTGAAATACAAACGTACACCATCATGTAGCTAGGGTTTGCATTCTTTTTACATTTCTTGTCTACACCTCATGCATCAACTTAACCGCATAAGATAAAATTAACACTAGCTTAGGATTAAAATAATTTATTAACTGTGTGTAAGTTAGAGACGTGTTCCAACATATTTAAGCATGGAAACTAATGTTATTTTCTTGCATTGCATGTCAAGGGCTTGTAGTTCTTCCACGTACCAACTAGTATATTGAATGGATATTCGTGTACATTTGGGTATATAGAAAACTAATTCACTTACTCAGTACTATATCAAAAGGATCCTATCGAGTGGCTGTGCATTATAAAGAACCACTAATGAGTTGATCTCCTCATATCTATTGTATATTGGGAGACTCTCTTAGGATTCCTGTGACCAACTGAGTTAACATTTTGGCCGTCTTGGAATCAAAATAAACTAAGAACAATACTCATGGAGATTAATACGCATGTTTCATCCAGGTAGTCAAGTATTCAAACAAGGGTACCATACCAATCCTCCTTGTCATGTTTTACTATTGTACCCTATGGTATATAGTGAGTTGTGGCACCTTCATAGTCCCATGAGGATCCTTACTTTTCATATACTCCTATTCATAAAGTTTTCTTGTTGCTTTTAGACTGAGTAGTGTTTTATTTGTGTGGTACTTCATAAATTCTTAGAGAGTTTATATATGGGAGACTCTCCTGGGACCACTAGACAAAAGATCCCTTTTCAGGGTATGTCGTTGGTTTCTCCTCCTTGTGGAGCTATTGGTCCCCCCTTCATGGACACTTTGAGTCTTCCCGAATGGAATATAGGATTACCTATGTGGTTATTCTCCAATATTGTTATACCAAATGCACATTTTGTGTCGGATAAAGGTCCTTCACCACATGAGAATCAATATCATGTTAACCCTTCTCCTTCTTCCTTGAATGTTGAATAAACTTCCATTTATTCCTCTTCACCTGTTGATAACTCTTATCTTAGTAAATGAGTGGGTAATAAGAAGACGAAAAGGAAGGATAAGAAGAAGAAAACTAATCATAACGTCACATATCCAACCTCTGATCGTCATGTTGGAAACCCATCATCCACTGATAATACTACTTATAGTGTTGAATTTTCTACAATAACACCTCGTAAACCTAAGTTCCCTTATAGACTTTACAAAGGTAACCATCTTCTAAAATATTGTGATGGTATGTCCCAAGTTTTAGATGTGTGGTATGAGGCTTCCCAACACCCCATGTCATCAGTCTTTGGTCTTCATATTGATGATACTTCATCAACTAGTGACTCTGTGGTTAAGAGTCCAAATCAAAAGGCCAAATATCCTTGTTCTCTATGTAAGGACATGCACCTTACTTACCTTTGTACTCTCATGGATGAAGATTCTAAGTTTTTGGAATATATTAATGTTCGTCAGCAATGGCTTTAAACAAGTTATTGTACTTTGTTATATTTTTATCATTCAAGCTAGCATTATCTTAGGATCTTTAAATGAGGAAATAACATGCACAACAATAAACACAAAAGACAAGAGACACAAAGAATTTTCCTCGAGGAAACCATAAATGACAAAACCCTGCAACTTCATGAGAGATGGAATCAACACCAAAAGTAAAACCTAAAAACATAAATATGATGTCCTGACAATAGTAGTCTCTCACTCATGTGCCCCAGTGAGTGAGTGTGTATGTGATAAATAGAGAGGCTCACTCTCTATTTATATTCTTTTGTTCACTCAATGTCCACTTTAACATGTCGGCCCCACTTAACAATTACTTACTAGGGTTGAATCTCTAGGAGAGTCTAATAACCCTAGTTCCCCACAACTGTGGGGACTTTAACCCTTGATCAATAGGAGGGTTACCCACAATGACTTTGCATGACTTATTTACATTATTGAATATTTCGATAGGAACATCGGGGCATGACATGACTCAAATAAATTACAGACACTTCCTGGAATAAACATTGGGGTACAATACATAAGATATACAAGTGAATACATTTTGAATTTACAAATACATCGACACTCCCTCTTAAATAATATCGTATTCTCTCGACACAATTTATCAGCACAAGTATTCTTCTCTGTATCATCTAGATCATCATTGAGTTCTTGTCATCTTCATCTTCAAGTCATCTTCATCTTCAACTAAACTTCATCTGGATATGGATCATCACTCGATCTAGATCATCATCACTAGATATAGATCATCAATCAATATAGATCATCATCACTAGATCTGGATCATCACTTGATTTGGATCATCACACTACTACATTTCAACCAAAAATCCGACGGCCGTCATGTCGAATTTTCGACACTTCCCTGTCGCATGTACGATACTTTGGTTTTTTTATAAGCATCGGAAACTTGTCGTCAGTTATCCGACACCTAATTAACCGTCGGTTGAATATACATCATCGGTTATCCGACATATAATCCATATTAAATTTTAAAAAAATCACTTAAAAACCGTCGCTTTACCGACGGAGTTAAATTTAAGGCATCGGTTATCCGACATAACATTTATATTAAATTTTGAAAAAACACTTGCAAACCATCATTGAAGTGACGAGTATATAGTTGATGTGTCGGTTTAGCGACAGGTAAAACCGTCGCTTAAGCGACGAATATGCAAATTAATCATTGGTGAAGCGACATAAATAACCATCGCTTAAGCGACACCTTTTGAATTTTTAAAAAAAAAAATTAATTTTTTTTTTGGAAACATAATTCTACTCTAGAGATACGCCCTCTCTGGAAATTCATGCTGCTTATATGGTTTCTCAAGTGCCGCTCTCTATGGAAATTCATGCTTCTTATATGGGTGATCAAGTCCCGCTCTCTCTGGAAATTCATGCTGCTTATATGGGCGATCAAGTCCTGCTCTCTCTGGAAATTCATGCTGCTTATATGGGTGATCAAGTCCTTTATCCTCCCATTAAAACAATGTTGTTTCACACTAATATCATAGAAATCGCTTCCATGATTTTGGTGGTTACTGAGGTGGAAGTATAGTATATTGGTGGGATTGTCTTTATACATTCTTAATAAAATCTAAATCCATCTTTAATGGAGTTCTGCAATTTCCTTGATGAAATTGTGGCAAATAGAGCGATTTTGCTAGAATTTTCATTCAATTATGTTTTTCATTTTCTTGGAGTTTCTGAAATCATTAAAATATTAGTTGGAAACTATGCATTTTTTATTCGAGACGTCATTCTTGGATTCTTGGACTGTATACAATCCAGAGGCCATGTCAAGAGTCATTGTTTAGACTTCTCCGATGCCATCTAAGAATACAGTGGGCCTCCAATACGACCTGCAAAACATTGACTAAGCACACTCGTTCAATTTAGTCTATAAGGAACCAAAAGAGGTGCCAAAAGGCATGGCATTATTTACATATAAGGAACAAGCAGTTTAAATAGGGGGATCTAGCGCTGAATCTGCTGAAGCAATGGGAAGACACAAATGCAGGTTTATCTCCTTGTGCACATGGATTAACATAGAAGGCTGGTGTTGTATCAGTGCATATATTTTTTCCTGCAATAGTGACAAGGAGCTGACTTGTTTGAAAACCACAGAAGTGTTTACTGATGATGCACTAACAAGGATTTACCTCAAATATGTTTTCTTATAGACCTGACTATCATCATACTCTTCTTCTTTAAACACATAATGGCTGTTGTAACAAGAATGTCACCCATACAAAATACCTGCAATGGTACTGCCTCTTAGAAACTGTGGATGCTTGGGATGCTTTATAAACCATTTAATTGGTCTGTAGATGAGTGTGATTTGGGGCAGAATTCATCAGCTCATGTTTTGCAGTACAATATGGAATATATCCTACCCAATCCATGTTTCTATTAGGACTAACATTTTTCCCTTTTCCAAGTTTACAACCCTTTAGAACCCACCCTCATATCTACTTTCTTTGTCTTCTTCAGATGTAAAATTTTCTCTTTATTCAATTGCAGAGAATTGGTTTTGATGAAACATAAAATTGATATCTTGAGTCAGTGCTGTTAATCAAAAGAATCACCATCATTAAACAGCCAAATTGCCTCCAAAGACAGCTACTTTACAGGCTGTACCTCTGTTCATGGAGAGGACCCAATCAATGATAAAGTATGCAAGATGAGGAAAGCTACAATCAATCAAAACCATCTCAAACATGTCAAAGGAAGAGAACCCCAGGAAATAGCCCCATAGGAACCATGCTACAAACCCCTTCCAAAAATTTACGAGCGAACACCCATGCAAAATGAGTGGTAACAAGACCCATAGCCATAGTCATAACAGTAAGTGTGCCAAAGAGATACACAACCATAACCAAAGCACTATAACAGCAAAAGGGAGAAAATTTGGCTTATGATAAAGAATTAATAAATTCAATGAATAAAGCAAATGAAGAATGATGTAATTTATACATCGTCCAAGAGGTAGGGTGCTAGCCCCAACGATGTT
Organism: Pseudotsuga menziesii; assembly: GCA_001517045.1. NCBI lineage: Eukaryota > Viridiplantae > Streptophyta > Pinopsida > Pinales > Pinaceae > Pseudotsuga > Pseudotsuga menziesii. The sequence continues at coordinate 63,647 of LPNX011123067.1, forward strand.
TGAATAGGTCATCCTTAGCCTAAAATAGAAAAAAAAACAATATAATAAAGTGTTACACAAAGGTAGGATCTTGGCCATAATAAATACAATAATGTCAGCTTGTGGCCTCAAATAAAGATTAAACCTATAAATTTAACAATCAAAAGGTCAAGTTGCAGCATGTACAACAAGTCTCGACTTGAACCCACGCTCTTGGGAACAATATGGAGCAGTGATTCACTTGCTTCGTTGGTTATTCAAAAGGATTCCTGAATTTTAAATTTCCATTTTTTATATTCCCAAATTGAAATTTATTTAGTTAGATTTCAACAACAAAACTAAATTCCATTTTGCTTTACACTCACAGATCACAGATTCATCACCATGTAACTAGAATTGAACTGAATATGGACAAGAACCAGAGAACCAAGTTGAGGCCACTAGAGTGTGAGGTTATGGTGACCTGCAAAATAATGGTGACGTTCACTTTCTTTGGAGGTTTTGTACAAGAGAGTGAAGATAGAATGTTACATGGCATCGCCCATGTTGATCAAGATCAACCCAGTGGCATTGGCTTAATGACCACTCCACGAGTAGCAACAGATATTACTTGACAGTAACTACTACTAAATCTGGCACTTTCCAACCTTACAGATAATACACTTTGCACGTTATTATGTTTCCAATGTTGTAGATAGTAGAATGATTAATCTATTCTGACATGAATGTGTACTAATTTTACTTTAATTGAGCTGAGTTATGATGGGATTTGTTGTCTTATAGACTAATATATTGTGATGTGAAATTTGAATCTAATTTAATTTATATTGCTTATTGTATTTTTGGGGTCTTTTAATGGAAATAGATTTCTTGTATGCATCGCCGGTTTCTCATTTTGTTGCATTTCGTGGACATGAACAACCCTACTCTGCAAATGATAGTGTTTATGACTCCAGTAATATTCCTTTACAAGGAGCTGTTGAAGTGCTTAGTTTTATTAAAGAGTTCATTTTTTCTCCAGATTGGCATTCTTCTATTTACACAAAAGCCTGTCACCAACTTAATGAAGAACATGTCAGTGCTCTTTTACGAATGCTACAACCACAGCTTTCAGTTGATGAAATAATGGAGGGGGCTGGTGTTTCAGATATGTCCTATGAAAAAAACTTCTTTGAACATTTTCACAGAGCATGCTTTAACCTGTTACATGAACTTGTTATGAGGCGTGCCTTATCCATTGAACTTGAAGAACACCTAGTAAATCAAGTTCTGAAGGTAGAGGATGGGAGGTTTTCTTATACTGATGATGCTCTTTTTCTTGTAGCTCATATTCTTATTATAAGGACATCCATAGGGTCCAGTTTGGGAGATGACTCCTTAAGACTCAAAATCTGCAAAGGCAACGCTGGTTTTATTGTTGAGAAAGTGAAAGCTACATATTCAGGGTGCTTAAATGTCCAAGAAGTTTGTGCAAGTCTTCCATCCCTATTTCATTTGGAAGTAAAAACTGGTAATTTGGTGCAAGTACCCAAATTGGAAGATCAGTAAGTTGCAATAAAATTCAGCATGAAATTCTGGAATGTGGTTTGTGTAGAGAAGGTGGAGTAATTCAACCCTACTTAGCATGCATTTTCGTGAGCATACGTGGACTAGAAATACAACACCTAACAAAACTTCGGTCACATGGTAGTCTCAGAGAGTGATAATGAGAAAATGGCTCTCCAGAGTCCAATTCACATGGCATGCTCACAAGCTTTATTAAACTCAGACACATTCATATTGAACATTAACAAGAAACAGATAGCTTCTATTGTTACCTAGGAATGCTTTGCAGAAATACCCGAAGGTGACTGGATAACTTGGGGAAATGTGCCAATGTCACCTCACACAAATCCCTCTCACTCTGGGTTAGTGATTTGCTAATCTCAAGGGGGAATCCATAGATGATTTAAGGCTTCATTGATGAACTTTTGGGGGTGTGTATGACCCCAAATCTGCAATCGAACTGCTATTCTGTGCTGTAAAACTCAGAAACCTGCAGCTAAACTGTTAGAGCAGCATGCCTGAATATTGAATTTATGATTATAGATGATAAATTAAGTTAAAATAAATTCATACAGTTGCTAGTCTCTCCTTGTTTCTGCATTAAAAGTTGCAGAACAATAATTTCAAGTTGCCTAAAATGCAAGGACTCATCTTTCCAAAATAAAAGTAAAATATCGTGACAGTCCATGGAAGATTAAAAAATTTCAGTAATTGTGACAGTTTGTTGATGATTTCCACTAATCATAATGAAAGTCAAGGTTAAGGTTAATTAAAGTCAAGGTTTCCTCTATGGGACTAATTGGACGCTCATCATAACTAACAGCATCTACACATCTAGAATCCATTTCCTCACACTCTGAATTTTCTATACACTGCTGTGAATGTTCATCTGAGAACTGCGACAAAGAATCCGAGGTAAATTCAGAAGAGGAATTTGAGACATCTCTACTTCAAAGAATATAACCCTCAAACTTATCGAGTGCTTCACACATCCAAGGAAGTTTACACTGGTCCCTTGCCTCCTCCACTGTGACCTGTAGAGAAAGGTAAGAGTTTAGTCCATATTTTATGTACAGACCTTTAAAACAATGTATTGAGATAAAATTTGTTCCAATTTTTCTACTGGTCACACTTAGCATAACTGCAATGACACAACACATGAATATCAACTCTTACAAATATAAGTCAGGTCAATTTTCTTCAAATACGGATGCTCTAAAAATTATTCATATACAATAGAAACCATGTCCTTAAAAACTTCCGGGGCTTCATATTATACTTTGTGATGAAGAAAAATAGAGTGCTATGTGGATAAAAAAAAAATTGAAACAAATACCACTAAAACCACGGATTAAAAGCACGGGAAAGTCATGGCCAACTGCTAGCAAGGATGGGTTGGGAGTAAATGATGCAGAATCTGCAAGCGGGCATGAATAGGATGCTCTCTTTGGAGATCTGTTTTTAGAGGCTAGCAGGCAAGTAGTACTCAGCCTGGTATTCACTCTAGGATACTTTGAGAAGAAATCACAGCTTCCAACTCCTCTCCCAATGAAGGATAAAGAAATCCCAGCTTGCACGGATTTGACTCCTCTTGGTGCCATTCACCTGCCAGGTAATGCCTTGTAGCTCACTACCAACAACTTGTTACAACTGAGGCTTTTCGAAGGGAAATTTGCAACTCAATCCCTATTCTCTTTCACACACTTGTAAATTGTCTTCAAAACACCCCACAAGTTCTCGATCTTCTAAAGAAAACTATAAATCATTTATTAATTTCATCACAAATCCAAGAATAGTATCAAACAGTCATAGCCCAAATAGTTATCTTCAGTTAGTCCTCCATCAATATCCCATATTAACATACTGGCAGAAAAATTTGGTATGTCAAGTTATACATTACAGCCATTATGCTCTCAATGTGGCCCAGCAGAGTAAGTGAAAAAATATAACAACAGAGAAAGAAAAGGTAGATACTTACATTATCAGAGATGTAGCAATCCCAAATTCGAGCATTATGACCAAAAAGAATTGGTCTTGCAATAATATCAGCATTGGGAAGAGTGTGTGGATCATCTATATCATTCACATTTAAGTTGCAAGTCCCTATACAGACACTGCATGAACATAAATACAAAATAAAGATTTAACTTTGAAACAAGTGATTTGGAGAGCAAAAAAATAATATGAATGTTAAATTTGGGGGGAATATGACATGTTTGCTCAGGATCTTGTTGATAAATTTTTTTAACTTTGAAACAAGCACAAGAAGTTCGTTCATGTTAGAATCCAAACTATGCCAAAGATTGGTCTACCCGTGATCATCAGAGGCAGAAATTATTTTTAATCCATCACAGGACCATGCAATTCGAAAAATAGATCCCTCGTGTCCAGCGAGTCTATTCAATAAAATGGAACCATATTGAAGATTTTGCAGTTTTTCATTTGTGGTCTTGATGGCTGTGTTAGTGACATGTATTTCCTCTGAACTTATACCCAGATTTGCTTGTTGAGAAACAATTTTCCAGATCAAAATCTGGCAACCAATAAAATCAAATGAGAAAATAAAATACAAAATACAACTGAAGCAATGGCCTGAATAAAAACTGAGGCGCATTTTAGAGTTTTGTTCAACAATTGAGTAATCTTCAAATGACAGGCGATGAATGCTTGTCATTCAGTGTTAGGAAGCATCTTACAGTAGTTCCTCAAACTATACTTCAAACAAGGCAAAGCATCACACTGAAACATAGTTACTTGAACCAATATCATACTATAATGACCTCTGCATAAAAGAAATCACTCTCTTTTGCACAAACCCAATATAATTAAACTCATCCTGTACAATTTCCATAACTATACTGCAAGAGAAAGAACATGCATTCAAGCTGCTAAAATACAACTGGCAGTAAAAATGAGTCCTGATAAAATCCCTGGCAGTTAAAAAGAGTCCCGGTAAAGTCCCTTGAAGGACATTAAGGTTAAAAAATTTGAAAATTGACTGAAGTCCCTTCAAGACTCTACAATGATGTCTATCAAGTATTAAAACAATGTTTATGTGCCATGTTTAAGAAATCCTTAGTTCAAGTTCAATTCCCCACAAGGATTCAGTTCCACCATGTAATGTGTTTTCCCCTCATGGTCACCACCATAAGGGGGCTCAGGTTGGGAGGTCATGACTCACACATAATAACTGGGAATTGTGTCCATGGGACATGTGTAAACACCCTTCATATTTTAGGGAATTGCCACAGAGAATGCCAGGGCCCTCAACATAGGGATCTCGTTTGAAATGATTGCAATTATATGCAAATGAGAAATGCACGTGTTTTCCTTATGTGCTTATAGAAGGTATCCCAGTGACAATACAGCACCATGAAAGGTCCTCAAGAAAACAGCCAAGTCTATGGAGTCTGAGGAAGAGAAACTTCCTGGCTATCATCCAAAATAGAAGAGAAGGCATCATTATCTGGTCTAAGAACCTATCTGATATGGATCCTTTTGTATAGTTGATTGGACTTTTTGCCATACTTGGACATAAATCCTGTGTTACTGCATGGGAAGTGGAACTCACTCTTAAAGTTGTCTATGCTAGATGGAGAGCCTCAAGAATGTTTCAAGATGCCAAACAGAACAGATTGGATACCACAAATGGATCAGCCATTTTTGGGCACCATCCTATGGGTTGAAGAAAAGGGGACAAGGAATAATTAAAAAAACAACATCAAGTAGGTCAAAAAGGACATTTGCTTCCAGAACTATAAATGGTTGACTAAAGCAGCCAAGTGTATGGAGTCTGAGGAAGATCAACTTCCTGGTTAGCATCTGAAATAGAAGAGGAGTAGCCATAATTATATAGTCTGATACCTATCTGAAATGCATCCTTTTGAACAATGAATAGTTGAGCAAAAGGGGGGAGAATGCTTTCAGATTGGATTTTCTGAATTTCTTGGGCATAAATCCTATGTTTTATGCGTAGGAACTCACACTCTTAAAGTTGTCTATGATAGATAGAGAGGCTGAAGAATGTTTCAAGATGCTAAACTTAATAGACTGGTTACCAAAAATGGATCATTCATTGCAGGACACCATCCTATATGCTGAAGAAAAGGAGACAATGAATAATTATTAAAAAAATAATATCAAGTGGGTCAAAAAAGATGTTTGCCTTCAGAACTATAGATATTAGATGGTTGACTTAATCAGCTTGATACACAAGTCGTCATTGACTCAAACCAATGGTTCAATGAAGATGATGGGTGTATCACCGTCCAAAAAGGGGGAGTTATGATCCATATCTGACTTTAGAAATGGCATCCATGTGCATTCCTAGGTTAGTGTTAATATTGATGGCAATAACTTATAAGACATTGACATCAATAAAGCAAGCTTGGGACCAACATAATGGACCCACTTTGATGGTGACAGCCACATGATGCTAAGTTGGCATGTAATTGATTCAGTTAGCAAATTCAACCATAAGTATCTTATATCAGCATGAAGGAGGCATTGCGAGTTCATACAGAGTGATCGGATCAATTTATTTGATTAATCTTGAGAACTCTAATAATCTCCATCCTGAAATCTAGATGTAGATAATGTTCATTGGGTCTTTACCCTAGATTCATTGATTATCTTTCAAATTATTATGTCTCATGTGAGTCCTGTAACAGTCCCAAGTAAGGTTCACAATTTATAGTTCAGAATGAGTTAGTGTTCAGAGTTTTTGATTGTATCTTGTTAATCTTGGATTTCTAATTCTTGTCCTATTGATCAAATAAGCCATCATCAAGCTCAAAGCTTTAGGATGATGACTAGATTGATCATTAAAATGAATCAATATTGTTTGCAAGTTTCTGTGTTTTTGTATAAGATTTTGTTAAACTTTATATGGATTAGATGAGTAATAAATCCTTCAAAATAAGCATGCATACACCCTGTGGCCTGAAGTAAAGGCCGTTTCAGTGACTGAATAAGTTTCCAAGAGTTATTTTTGGTAGATCTTTGACAAAATTGGAATAGGCATGCTATCATTATGAAAGACCTGGAAAGGAATCCGCTATAGATCAATTTGGTATCAAGGAACCAGACTTGGGACTGAGTGGCATCAATAAATCACCATTATTTTTCAAAATGTTTTTGACCTGCATGATGTTTTACCAAATTTCTCCTTCAATAGTTTTTCTCTTCTTTCTATTATTATCCCTGAGCATGGCTATTATTTAATATACAAACTTGTAAACATCTTCTGCACCTGTTGTGAGGCTCACTTGATGATTCTTTGCTATTTTCATGACGTTGTTAGTGGTAACAACATCTGAATCACCATGGTAAGAGGAATTAAAATTTAAAAGCAAAGTTCTAGATTTAGGATGATTAAAATGGTGGGTGATCAATTGTATTAGTTTTGTTCTTATTGGCATGCTTACTCTTTGTTAAGAAAATACACTTTAACCACATGCAATATTAAGTGCTATTTTGCAATCATTTTAATTATGTTGAGTAATTGAATTGATATGGATAAACAAAATTTACCAATGATTATATGATACCATTTTCTCAACTAAAATTAATATTACTACTACCATACCGTGGGTTGAAAACCTGTGATGAAGATGTTGATCCATTGGCTCAAGGAGGAGGGGAAACACTGGAGCGACTGGTACTTGCAAGAGGACATTGCCGGACAAAAGGATTTGTAGAATATTTTGACGCACTAGTAGAAAACAGCTGTCTTCTATTCTCATGTACCTTCAAATTCTACAGAGTATACAATTCAACCTCATCTGAATAAGTCCATGTAGGAAAAATTCAAACAATGATATCAAACACTTAATTAAAAGAGTAAACCAATCCTATATACATACTTCGGATGAAGCTCTTACACTACAGCCTATGACCAATAAAATTTACGATAACCATAAAGTTGACCAAGAATCCATGAACCACTGATGAATTGATCTGTTATGGACTAATCAATTGTTCAGGATGTATTGGTAAATACAAAAGAATTTTTGGTTACCTCAGTTCACCTAGTTAACACCTCCTTGAACTCTTTGGTAGTGCTCATCAATCGGGTTTTTAAGTTATCCACAACTGTAGTTGAGTGTTCTGTTGTGTGTTTTGAGGTATTCCCACTTTCATTTTGAGAATTTCAGAGGATTTGCAGGTCTGTAACAGCAGAGATTTGATGATCCATCACTTCCATCTGAATGTTCTTCACCAGCTTCTCCCCTGCTGGAAATCCTTTGAAAAGGTTTATTCGATCCATCTCTCAAACTAGCTGAATAGGCTGATAGACTTTTTTGAAGCACCTTTTTGAAGCACTTTTTTGAAAAAGTAGCTGAATAGGTTGTAAAACTTTTGCTCCAAACCTTCAACTTCCTTTACAATTTGGATAAAATCTGGATCATCAATGCCCATATCCTGTAGCTCAAGTTGAAGAATATATATATCAATATCTGTTTTTTTTCAAAGTTTAAATATTGACTCAGCCATGGACAAACCAATAATTTAAAAGGATTTTCTAATTGCATAGGCAATAGAACATTGACATAATATAGTGGCTAGCAATGGCTAGAATTCTGCTTTCTGTGCAGTCAGAAAGAACACAAAATGAAAATAAAGCTCACTCGCTCCCAGACATGAAGGAATAACCATGTATATACTGAAGACCATAAGCAGAAGTAAGGCATACTTGATTATTCTTGCAAGAGGACAAATTCATGGGTTATCCAACCAAGAATGGCTTTAAATGTTAAGAAGACTCTGAATTTCACAATAGCAGTGATCAAGATTCAATAACCACCCATACTAACTTTCTGGTTTTCTGACATGTTTCTTTCTCATTGCAATTGTTTTTCTCAATCAAAAAATCATTAACTTTTGGGCACCCATGAATTCAAGAAGGGTCTTCCCTTCAATGTTTCCATGTCAAAGGAGTATTATGTTTCCATCACCAAAAAAAAATGGAATAAAGGATTCAAGAGTTAGTTGGAATTTTACAATCAAACAAGCCTGTCACAACAAAATCATGCCAGAAATGCTTCTCAAAAACCAGAACTGTATAAAAAACCTCTCTTCGTGGAGGTTCACCATTCAAAGCAGTCAAAGCTGCTCCTGCAAGTGCTACCCCAATAGATGCAGCAACAACACCCACTCCTCCCCATATAAGCCATCCATTTCCCAACCTGAAAGGTTCCTTCCATTCTGCATCAAACAAGTAACTATCGATAAATTACTAATTGGTACCATATGCAAACAGCTTAAATATTCCGACTTGAATCGAAACAATGGAAATATTTAATACATTTCCAAACTTTAACATAACCAAAAATGATTCAATAGTTTGACCCAAATTTAGAGATAAAGGTTGTGTACCAAATCTAACTTTCCACCAAACACCACTAACTTGCTACATTTCCAAGTTCATGTATGAAAAGGGAAGACACGACAATGTCAGTTTTTGCCATTATATTCAAGAAGTAGCAAGAAGTTCTTATGATTTCACAAGTTATCCAACTAAATATCTCTAGAAAGACTTGAACAAATTCCTTCTCGCAAGGATTAAATCAATTTTATGTCTAGTACTCTTCAAAAATAAGTTAAGTTTATTGCCTGCATATGATCCAGCCACGGAATGCACTATTGCAGCTTTTGCAAATAGCCAAAGGGTAACCAAGAAAGGGAAGCAGAAAGTCAATGAAAGAACACTCTCAGATAATTTTTGGCACACGAGTTTAGTAAGATGGCTCTTAGGCAGCCCAGATGCCTCTGCCACTAATCTAAACCTAAAAGACAGTTTTTCAATCACTGATTGCTCTACAAAGGCATTTGAGAGAAGGATTGCAGATACAGGGCAGATGAATAGCGCTGCAATTACCAGGAATCCTGTGGAATTGAAGCGAAGGATTCTGATGGTTTCTCTCAAGATCTCCAATGCACTCAGAGAGTTGAAGAGAGTTAACAACAGGGTTACAACTGCTCTGTATGACAAGAAGCAATTTTGCTGCTATCCCCGCTTCAATTGCAGTTGAGGTACACTCTTCAGGTGCCAATTTACATACAGTCCACAAAATTGACAAGGCATGCTGTTTGTAGTTTTCAGAAACTCTCATCAAAACTCTAACTATTTTAGGGATTGTACAAGCACAGTCCTTTAAAGCAGCCCTACCCTCTGGTGTTGTAGAAAGAATGTCCAGAATTGCCAAGGAAGTCTCTAAACAGGGGATTGTTGCATAAGGAAGACGCTCGACCAACTGTACAACTAATCCAATACCCACAACCTGAATCCTCACCTGCTTGCAAGAACATATAATTCTAAGCAAACTGAGTCCTTCTGCCATAGCCCTTGGATACTTCTTGTCCTTCACAAGCCTCAACAAGCCAAATAGAAGCCTAAAACTCGAAACGTTCTCAAACTTCAGATCTTCAATATCCACCAGAGTTTCAATGAGCTTTGCTGAATTTATTCTTGTCTCCATGGTACCCTCGTGCAGAAGGTCCACCATTAGAGAGATCTTTGCCAGTTCTGTGAGGCTTGTTTTTCCTTCTGAATCCAAAGGAAGCCTAACTAGAATACCAATGGCTTCAGTCCCAACTACATGAGAAGTGAAGGGACCCAACAGAGACGAAGGCAACATCACCCCTCCTTCATCCACTATACTCTTTCTTGTAGATTCATCTGTTTGTGCAATCAACCTAAGTGCACACAGAGCCTTTATTCTAGTCTGCCCTTTAGCCTTCCTGAGCTTCTCCAGAAGCTCCTTCACTCTCTCCTGAACATTTTTGGCCTGTTTTTTCTGCATCATATATCTGTGTGAGAACCACTTGTAGAAGAGATGGGAGAGGGTCGTGTTTGGAGTAAGAGAGACATCCCAAAGCTCCTGCATAGTTGTCGGACAGATGTAATGATGCCCTATTGAAAACCACTGCAAAATATTGGATCGTTCATAGGTATGGCCTGTACAAAGGGTAACAAGATCCTGCATAGGTTCCAGAGAAATGGGGAAAATGAACATGGAGGGCACATCATATCAATCCAGCTCTTCAATCATCTGTTTCAACAGAATCCCATCCATATTTCTCTTCAATCATCACAGCAATCCAGCTCTTCAATCATCACAGCTTCGGAATGATAGGAGATCCATATTGCTTGGAAAAGGAAAGAGCATCAAGCATCCTTCTCCCTCAAGTGATTAATCTCTTCTCCACCTGTTCCCACTAATTTGGACATTGTAAAGAATTTAAAGGATCTGTCGCTTAAGCGACGCTTAGGACCTTCTTCTTATAATTGACCAATTAAGTTTATTTATTTAAATGATTGACCAATTTGAAGCGCCGTCGCTTAAGTGACACTTATGAGGACATCCATCGCTTAAGCGATGCTTATGAGCCTAATCGTCGCTTAAGTGACACTTATGAGGACATCCATCGCTTAAGCGATGCTTATGAGCCTAACCGTCACTTAAGCTATGCTTATGACCAATTTTTTTTAAAAAAAATCTAACTTTCTGATTTTTGGTAGGTTTAAAAGAAAAAATACACGTGCTGTCGGAAGTAACCGTCGGATTTTGGATCGAAATGTAGTAGTGTCACTCGATTTGGAACATCACTCAATATTGATCATCACTGCTAGATCATCACTCCTGGATCTTCATCACTAGATCTGGATCATCACTACTGGATCATCATCCCTCGATTTAGATCATCACAGGTGTTATCTCTTGATTCTTCTCATCACAAGAAGTTCTATAGAGCCAACCCTTTTTCATGCTGGTTGTAGGCTTAGCCTCCATGTAGGTCTTCTTCAGCGCTTATATCTGAACCTAAGTCAGAATGGCCTGCTAAGCACTTACATCTGACCTTATCTTATTACGAAGGAATTCCCAACACTCACATCTGACCATGAGAAGAACACATCCACCATCATGTCAGAATGGCCTAGCCCTTACATCTAACCATGGGAGGGCCCAGCTTTCCCCCATGTTAGAATGACCCATCCCTTACATCTTACCATGGAAGGAACCAATCCTCTCACCATGTAAAAATAGCTCTCAGTCCTAGACTGAGGGTTCCTGGTAATTGACCAGGTGCCTCCATTCCCCAAGAGAATGGCATCAGCCCTTACATTTGACCATGGGAGGGCTCATCTTTCCCCCACGTTAGAATGGCCCAGCCCTTACATACGACCATGGAAGGAACCAATCCTCCCACCATGTCAGAATGGCTCTCAGTATCAAAGTGAGGGTTCCTAGTAACTGACTAGGTTCCTCCATTCTCCTAGAGAATGGCATCAACCCTTATATTTGATCAAGTGGGAACACATCCCTCAATCACATTAGAATGGCCCTGCACTTACATATTATCATGTGATATTACATCCCACAGTCATATCAGAATGGGCCTCAGTCCCAAGCTAGGTATTCCTAGTAACTGACTAGGTACCTCCATTCAGAGAATGAAAATAAGAGATTATATCTGATCATGTGGGAACACATCCCACAGTCGCCTCAAAATGGCATAGCACTCACATTTGACATGGAAGGAACCGATCCTCCCACCATGACAGAATGGCTCAGCCCTTACATCTGACCATGGAAGGAACCAATCCTCTCACCATGTCAGAATGGCTCTCAGCTCTAGGATGAGTATTCCTGGTAACTGACCACGTGCCTCCATTCAGAGAATGGAATTCAACACTTATATTTGATCATGTAGGAACCAATCCTACAGTCACCTCAAAATGGCCCAACACTTATATCTGACATGTGAGGAACCAATCCTCTCATCATGACAGAATGGCTCAGCCTTGACATCTGACCATAGAAGGAACCAATCCTCTCACCATGTCAGAATGGCTCATGGACTCATCACTTCCCCTTGGAGGGAACCTCGATCTAGAGAACACCAAGCTTCTCTGTGAAGTACTCAAAATTCACTCTGGCCAATGGCTTAGTCAACACATCAGCTATATGTTTGTGCATCGCAACATACTGGAGTGTCACTGCTCCTTTCTACACCATATCCATGATATAGTGATATTTGATCTCGATATGCTTCAACTTGTCATGGAACACCGAGTTCTCCGACAACTTCACACAACTTTGGTTGTCGCAATATATACAAGTAGCATCTAACTACAGATCAAATAAATCAGACAGTCGCTTCCTTAGCCGTACTACCTCACAACTAGCTGAACAAGCTACGACATACTCTGCTTCAGCTATACTCAGTGCCATGCAAGACTGTTTCATGCTAAACAAAGAGATCACACCTGATCCCATACTGAAGCAACACCCTGAAGTGCTCTTCCTATCGATGGCACTGCCTACCAAATCTGAATCAACATAACCTTCTAGGTTAATATTTTTATTCTCCTCATACCTAATCCCATAATCAACTGTACCCTTCAGGTACCTTAGAATATGCTTTGCAACAATCAAGTGAACATGTCTTGGATCTATGAAGAACTGGCTCAAGGTGTTCATAGCAAAGCAAATATCTAGTCTCATGTTTTTCAGATACATCAAGGACCCAATCATCTGATGATACATCGTAGCATTAACCGCTTTTGATGAAGCATCACTCAATAGATTCAGGTTCGATGCCATAGGTGTGATCATGGCCTTTCAATCCATCAACCGGAACCTCTTTAGTATCTCTACTGCATTTAATCCATCTGAAGTGAAGCATCATTCTTCCTCTTTATTTTGTACTCTATGCACTGAAACATTCTGTATTGGAGTGACAAGTAGCTTCCTCTGTTACTAATATTCTATGTATCCATCTAGGGTATTTGGATACAAAGATCCTCTATCTTTGAATCTTTTCAAAAGTTCTACTTGCACCCAACTATGAGCTTTCCATCCTCTATAGGGTTTCATGTTCAACCTTGTAGAAAAGGTTAAGATCTTCATCAATCTCATCGTGTATGTGTTATCCCATGGGGGTCTTTTGAGCTTGTACAAGGCCTTCTTTCATTTGCACACATGATTCTTCTTGTCATGTGTCTCAACTCCCACTGGCTACAAATGTCTCTTCGTAGTCTATGCCTTCTTTTTGTGAGAATCCTCACACTACAAATCTTTCCTTGTATCCCATGATGTTTCCATATACTACAATATGGAACTACGAACTTTCCTTCATGTATCGATACTGCATCCTAGACATCATTATTCTTGAACTAGTATTCTCTTTCTTCTTGGTTACTTCTTCATAGTTGGAAGGTTCTGCATGAATGATGTCACTGCATTCGTCATATTATTCTTCCTCTTGAACTATCGTCACTTATTCTTCGGAACAAGTCTCATCCTTTTTTGCTTGTAAGTGATTTTACACGATCTTTCCTACAAGTCCATTGCATTAGTTGTATGGTTAGAAACATTTCATAAGCCATATTCATAATGGAAAATTCTTATGCATAAATATATGATCATGCAACTATTTTATCCAATACAACATTCATCCATATCTCATGAAACTTTCTAGATACCTTCCATCTCTACCACGACAACCTTGAGATTATGCACTAATCCAATATGTCAGCAAAGAGGTTTCATTATAGATAAGTAGCAATGGAGAGTTGTATAGCACTATGAGCTACTTAGCCATCACATGCGTATTAGTAGTATAGTGTCATTAATACAAACATTCTATCATGCATAATACATCAACTGAATATAAACAAATGCATAAGAAGACAATATCATGAAATGACAATTGAATACTTATCTTTATTTGTTTCGTGGGTAGACTCCTTCTTCAGCCTTCAACTTCATCATCTTCTTCATTCATAATAGCATTGTTTCCTATACAAATGCTAAGATGGATAGAGGTTCTTCAAGAGTTGAGTTCTTCATATTCCTCATTGCTTGAGGGATATTGTTTGGATCATGAGAGCTTGATCTTCAGTTTCTCCCATCTTCTCTTTTCTTATTATGAGTCGAGCTTCTTTTCTTGTGTGCACTCTTCTCAGAGTCTACTAAAGGTAATCACTTCCTTTCAGCACACATTCCTTGAATGAATGAATCCCATGATATTGAAAGGAAATTCAAGGTGGTTATCACCACTTCTACATTCTCCACTTCTTCTTCTACTACTACAAGTTGTTCTTTTATTTGAGAGACCCTCCTAAATTATGACTGTATGGTCTCTGCATTCTGGATCTCCACATTCTTCAACTGTTTGCTCAAAGTAATATTCTGATCTATGTTCTTCCATTCAAATAGCTTGGTCAAGGAATCAAACATCTCTTTTGGTGTATTTAGGGACGAAACTTGTGGTATAAGGTTATCCATCATTGAATCATCAATGATCATCTTGGCCTTGACCAAGTTCTTCTAGTGTAAGGTTTTTAGCCTCATCTCCCACTGGAACTGAAACCTCTCTACTCATGTAGGTATCCAATTCATTTTATTCAAAGATATCATATACTTCCATGCTTGGAAGTTGTCAAATTCCCCAATATTATCATCAAGCTAATGTGATAGATCACTTTGAAATGAGAACCTCAAATGAAAATAGCAAAATATTAGATCTTACCAATTTGAGGTGTCCGTCCTAGTTCCAAAGCTAGCTGATCTAGGGTTATTCAGAGAAAACCT
This sequence comes from Pseudotsuga menziesii, assembly GCA_001517045.1. Taxonomy (NCBI): domain Eukaryota; kingdom Viridiplantae; phylum Streptophyta; class Pinopsida; order Pinales; family Pinaceae; genus Pseudotsuga; species Pseudotsuga menziesii. Next base: position 78,772 of record LPNX011123067.1, read on the forward strand.
AATTTTGAAAACTTAGAATCTTTCAGATATGATTGGATAGAAAGATAGACATCTTCAAGGTGAGTTTTCCAATGTACTCCTTTTCTAAAAATAGTGGAGGGAAGCTCTCGGAATAGGAAGCCTTACTTTTCCAATTTCTTCTGCAGAAATGCCTCATACGGTTTATGTGGTATCTGTAAACTTAATGCTCCTCTATGTCTGAAACTTTACACTACATTATCCTCACCTATACCTGTTCCAACACAATAGGTTTCATCAGAATTGGTTTTACAAATTGGTCAACGTTGATAGCGTAAACCTAACTCAGTTGTGGAGCTTGACTCTTCCCTTATGTGGCTGGTAGAGTTGATGGGATTTGATCCCCAAGTTCAAGTGTGTTCTATGGAAACAACAATTTGGTTTCAATAATTTCTTTTCTTCCTTTCATGATTCGATCATGGTACCAATCTTTGTCAATGTTAAAAAAGTAAATGTGAGTGGTTGTAATTTGTTTGAATAAAAAAATTTAATTGGTTGAATGACTAATCCAAGGCTACACAATGGTAATACGATTGCGACGCTTGCATAGATTTCCCTATGATTTGAATAATTTGTGTAGTTCCTTTTTTTCGAAATTATCCATATCTAAGCGCTTCTTAAACCCTATGTTGTAGAAATCGTGAACGATTCTACTTAGTGTGATGATTGTAAAATATATAGCTTTAGTTTTGAACTAGATTTTAAAATATTTGTTATTCCATTACTATATCGATTGGTATTAATTTTATAAAATATTAGAGCAACATGTTATTTCTAATGTTTGTCCATGGTTGTCAAATCGTGATTTATTCCATGTTTCCTAATTGATTGTATTTATACAGCGTGTATATTCTAATAGCATTTGATTCTCGATTAGGAGATTGTTATTGATTTAAATTTAATATATAATATTGTTTTTAATATATTTTATACATATGGGTAGTTGAATGAATTTCTATAGTTATTTGTTTTGTTATGGAAGGTTTGGTTATTTATGTTATTATTGTTATACCCAATACCGTTATGGATGTTTACATTTTTGAGTTACACGAATCTTAATTATTTTTGTGTAGTTTGAGGCTAATTATTACAGGTTATTAATTTAGGGATTTTATGCTTTTAATACTGATCCCTAAAGGGGTCATACATATTTATATTATCTAGATGTATATTCTTAATATTTCTATGTTTTAGGGGTTTGGCCCCAATATCTAAGATTAGGATCCTCTACCTAGTTAGGGTTATGGAGATCTTTCTCTCTAGACTAGTAATAGTCTATGATAGTTATTCAGATTTAACATTTTGTGTATTTCTATCAAAATTTGAATGCCATCGTGAATATAAAAAATGAAATAAAATGTACTCTTGAATAAAAATATATATAGTTTATATACTTACAAAGCCCATGTTTAAATATGAATAGTAAATATCTTAAAAATTAGAGACATAAAATAAAACACACAATTTGCAAAGATTGTAATCATTCTTCAACATATGAAATAATGAAGATAATTTATACCAACTGAACCAAGTTAGTAAAAATCCATTCATTACAAAACAATGCAAAATTACTTATAAACCCTTTTTCATTTTCGACTTATCTAGTAACTTCCATGTTACACCCAACCACATATCTATAATTGTTCCTGGTTTGTTTTAACAGGTCACTCTTGATGTAAACCAATGATGATAGACATACTCAAAGTTTTAGGGAAATTTTTCTATCAATATTAACAAAGCACTAGAGTAGCCAAAAGTTCTATTTACCAATCTTTTGCTGAGTCGTAAAATAACATATTCTTCTTCCAAATAATCCTTGGACACACCAAAATCACTCTTTGGTAATATAATAGCTCAATATACCTATGGTTGAACCCTTTAGTGAACTAGGGTTCATTTCCCTTAAAACATACTCTCTCTATTATTTATAAGTGTTATTGGGAAGAAGGGATTCTAACATTTAGGTTTAATCACATTGCTCATTCCATCCTCAAACTAACTATTTTGTATTTATCTTTATTTAATTATTTGATTTTAAACTCTCATATTTTAATTACAAATAATAAAACTCCCCTAATTGATTAAATAATAATAATATTAATTCCTATAATCTAGTTGATTTTAGTTATGAGCTACTCAACCATTTTGATTTCTTCACATGCTCGATCCCTGTTTTAGTAGGACCCCAATGAGTATTTATAAATCATAAATGGAGATAAATATCATGAATTTTAATAATAGTAAATCTATTTCTAATTCTCTAAATCTCCAAAATCAACACCATTTATTCACAAAGACTCTAAGTGTTCCAAATCTCTTTTGCTCAACACTTTGCTGAGCAATAGTTCTGGTGCTCTAGAGCTCTCAGCTCAACACCACTTCAAATAATAGCCTTTAGTTCTCTAGATTTTGTTACTCAACACCATTGAATTTTTCTAAATAATCTAACAATTCTAGAGCTTCATACCTCGACACTTATTAAATAATTACATCAAAAAATTAAAGAAAATAGTCTTTATTTTTGGGATATTACACAGTGAGTTCATTAGGATTCCCAACACAATCTCCATGATCTCTAGATTATTTGTTGAACAAGCTTATTTATATATTTTCATGTTATGATTGTTTCTAATATTTAGAGACCCAATGTTCAACTGAAATATATCATTCATGACAAATAGGTTTCTTTGTGGAGTGGGTATCAACTGAAAAAACACATTGATTTCTATCATTTTGCAATCAGTTGCAAATGTTGGTCACTAATTCCTGTGCACACTACAATATACAAAATGGTCATTCACAACCTTTATAGGAAGGAATTGGTTGAGATGCATGCTCATAAAAACCTATTCCTTTGGATCATTATGGGATTTTAGCACCAATCAATTTATTTTTTCTTTCTCCTTGGAGTATGTACATACCCACTGCATGGTCATCCATTTGAAATCAAAGTAGGATTTTATGATTTGTAGGGGAATCAAGCATCTTCACTATGAATATTTTAGGACTTCATTGTTTTCCATGTTTCCTCCACAACATGACGTACAAATTGGCCAATTGTGTTTCGTATTGGTGGACACTCAAATCCACATTATCTTGTTTCACACATTTTTTGTGGGTGGTATGGTCCATGCATTGGGAATTTTCTAGATGAGAGCAAGATTTTTTTGTATTCAACATAGTTTGTATTATGGAGTTTTATTGGTGAGTGTTTTTTTGTGGCTGATAACATCAAAGTTTGTTGGTTCGAGACTTTTTGTCATAGTTATTTTTCAATTTTATTGCATTTTAGAGGTTATTTTCCAAAGTTTCTTCTATGTCTATTTATAAAAGTATCAACTTTCCATTTAGCTTTATGCATTGGGATGAGATCTCCACTCCCTTTCAAAAGAGCGGTTTCACACCAAATTAATTTTCTTATAATCTTAATTAAATATTAGTTAATTCCTCACTTGTAAATGAGTATCTAATATGGCCTTGTTTGTTGGAACACATAGAGAGGATTATTGACCATGATGGATTTTTATGGTACCTCTTGTTTTGTACCTTCCAGTAATGGATTTGGGACACTTTTTAGATAGTATTAGGAGGGTAACCACGCCTTTGTCTCCCTATACTTTCTTGTTTTTCATTTTCTTGGAGCTTGCCATTTTGGTTAGTTTATTTTGCATTTGTGTCACTTTTAACTTGTACTCAATACTTTTCTCGTCAGTTATGACATGCATTGCCGATATCTTTTCCACTGAGTTAAATACTATGGGGGGGGTGGTATGCAATGTTTCCTCAAGTGATATTTTATTCACTGTGATGGATCAATATCAAACATATTAGGCTTGATCCTTCTACCTAGCACCAGTTCCTATTTTGACTTGGTGGTTTTAGCAGCAGAGGACCCATGTATTCCATTGAGATAGATTAGCTCATGTATGGATAAATATTTGTTAATGGATGGATAAGGGGATTCTTGGCAGACAACCTATTTAACTAGAAAATATGTGAGTGCTACCATGTAGTTGAGGCATAGACAATTGGGGATTACAACTACACATTGAGAACAAGCAACTTATAACTTCTTACATATTTGAGACATTTAACTTGAGGCTTTTCAATGTTCACCGAGCACAAGAAAACTGGTTGTGTTATTCAGATTAATAACTTTCAATCTCTTTCTAATAAACACAATCAAATTATCTAAGAAATATTCAATTTTAATAAAAATTTTAAACTAACAATACATTTCCTACTACATTTTTGTAACTAAAAGCATGTACTTCCTACTAAATGTATTGAAATAGAAACTCCTATATACATAAAAATTTCTTCAAATGAAATCATTATGTAATGGAGCCACTATTATGTGTCATTTCAAGTGGCCAATGTCGTTAACCCTGATCCCAATGAAAAACAATATTGAGTGAGTGCAAGCTAATGATGTCCTCTTTTTCCATGTTAAATGCAACAACTAAAAAGAAACATCATTCAACTTGCAAGGGTGTTTTGAAATACCTACATAGTGAATATTGCTTCAAACAAAAATATGAAATATAGGAAATTGAATAAACTTTCCAAATATATAAGTTTTATTTATAGAAAATGTTCACAACTAATTAAAATATTTTTTCTAACATTGTCATTTTAATTTTTCAGCAAATGATAAGGTATAACTTCATGTTAGTGCATCCTTTAAATGCCTAAACGATGAATTCGATATACTAAAATTGACAAATATGTAGATAGCTAATAGTAGTAGTGCTACACTATTTTTTCAAAATAAAATTAGTACTTAAAATTATTTTTTTAAATTGTGTAATTGAGTAGACCTTGAAATTAGTAGGCCAAGTGTTAGTGCAACTTTTAATGGTCTTTAATATAATGATGTTGGATTTAATTTTTTATAGTATATAGACATCTAGTAGTAAAACATATTGTTTTATAAAATGGTTAAGAAAAGAAAAATCTATAGAATAAACATGATTAATTTTATAAAAATCCAATTACATCTAAAATGTCCCGACCTTCGTGCACTCACCCTATTCTCGCACAAGAACATCCTTTCTATGCATCCAAAAAAATTCAGAATTGTCTTGAATAGAACGATGCACTCAAATAGAAATAAAAAATAATATTGTTATTATAGTATGCAAGTAACCACTATCATGTAATGCCGACAACCTTAACCTTAAGGAAGTAAATTATGATGCCAGCAACAACAATGCCATCTTGAAGAATTACGATTTTTCCATATATGAAATACAAATAGTTGGTTGCACTGAATTTTATCCTTTTTACGCTAATATTTCCTTCATATTCTTGTCCTTCAAAGATGACGTATGTATATTTTTTTGATAGAAAGACAATATAAAGTAGGTCTAGTATAGATAGAAATAGAGTATGGTAGAGATAAAAGAAGCCATTCAAAAGTGTTGGAATATATTAAACCCACTCAATACTTCGCATAAAATAATTAATCATTATTTGATTAATTATCTACCCAATAGCTTAATTAGCTCACATCCACCTGCACCTTAAAGTCAACAGGTGTCATCTATACCCTATTAATGCTTTATTTCTGATTCTGGGTTGATCTTGACCAATTTAGTGACTCCCAAAACTAGTAACTGTGCTTTCCTGCGATGTCTACCTTATTCTTATTTTATCCATCTTTTCTGTGGATAAGGGAAATATAGTTAACTAGGAAACTAGTTTCTTTTGTAGCCAACCCATCCTCCATGACTTTCTCATCATATTCCAGGATTAGCATGTTTTTGCATCAATCTTGACAACTCACTCATGCTTTTTCTAATTTGTGAGGTCCTTGAATGATTTGGGAAGGGCTCTAGCCACCTATGGGGGTTTATAATATCTCGTAACTCTGATTTATGAGCTAGCAATGAATTCTCTCAAATATACTTTATAAGGATGTATTACCATTGTAATAATATCAATTATCATTTATTGATCATTCATTAATGTGTGTTCATTAATTATTTTTCTTCTCTCCTTATGCTAATTCTCTGCAATTCCCAGCGAGGCTAAAGGTGTCCTTAGATTCTTAGCTTGTTTAAGGAATTCATGTTGTTATCAAGGCTTTAGAATTGTAACAAAAAGATGAAAAATTTGATTGACTGATCACACTCATGTTGGAGTCAAGTGCATGAATTCCGAAAAAATGTTAGTTTTTATAGCTTTTTTTAGTTCTTTTGAAAAAGAGAATAATTAAATTCCATCGAAATGGGGCATGAATAATAAAAAATTTAGATATTAAGCCACGTAATAATAAAAAAAATAAAAAACCGAGACAAGGTCCACACAATCTAGTCTACACCTTCGAAGTTATCTAAGGTTGGGGTTTTCATAACAGTTCCAAAGGCACGACAGTATTGTTAATAACGATTGATATGAGTAAAGTCACAATCGAGGGAGCGAGAAACACTCACAAAATCTATAAACGTAGGAAACATAATAAAAAAGGACGATTTTATCCTTTATACGCTAATATTTACTTCGAATTATTGTCCTTCGAAGATGACGTCTGTATATTCTTGATATAAAGAGAATATAAAGTATGTCTATTAGTGATATAAATATAGCATTATAGAGATAAGAGAAGCCTTTCAAAAGGTGAAAATTTGGATTGACTTATCACGCTCATGTTGATGGACTCAAGTGCATGAAGCCCGAAACTATTGGTTTGTATAGGTTTTTTTGAGATAAAGAATAATTAATTTGCAACGAAATGGAGCATTGGAGTAGAATATTGTTTATACTTTTTCAAGATTGCATAAGAATAATATAAGTATATATCCTATATATATATATGAATGGACAACTGATAACGATGCATATAACTAATAGTTGATAAATATATAAAAGAAAGAATGTGAGCCATGACATGTAGCTAGGCATGAGTAACTTAGAGTTGATCATGTTTAAGTAGAAGAATGTGAGCAATAATATTGCTCACATTCTTCTACTTAAACATGATCAACTCTAAGTTAATCATGCTTAGCAACATGTTATTGCCTGCATTCTTCCTTTTATCCATTTATCAACCATTTATCAACTGATAGCGATGCAAATAACTACTGGCTGATAAATGGATAAAAGGAAGAATGCGAGTGATAACATGTAGCTAGGCATGATGAACTTAGAGTTGATCATGTTTAACTAGAAGAATGTGAGAAATAATATATATATATATATATATATATATATATATATATATAGAGAGAGAGAGAGAGAGAGAGAGAGAGAGAGAGAGTTGATGAATGGATAACAAGTACTTCATGAAAGATATCTAGAAGAAGGTTGGTGATTGCATGTAGCTAGTCATAGATAACTCCTAGTTGAATCTGTGTAACTAGAAAATGTGAGACATTACAACTACATATGGAGAAAAACTAATAGACATTAATCAGGTGTTTTATTCTATTTAAATAATTTCTAGGATGCTTGGAGGCCGAGATGGAAAATGAGGAGGCTCTGAAGAATACAAAGGATAAAATTAAGAGGCGAATAGGAAAACTATAAAGAAATTAACAAAAGAGTGGGAAAATTTGAAATCATGCAAATTTATTGCTTCTTCTTCTTTCATGCTTACAGTGTAAATATAATAAAAAATAATTTTTACTAGCTAAAATGTCTATGATAAATTAAAATTATTTTATGCACAAAATATTTTGAATTCTAAATTATTTCACTAATGAATATTCCAAAATTCCTTATATTCAATTAGTATCTCTCAACGAGTTGATCCCTAATGACACAATCCCACCACAATCTAAGTAGTTGTATGCATAATATTTTTATATTAATATGTAGTTGTACATGTAATATGTTTATATTAATACGTAAAATTTATACGTGTATAATTCTATCAAAATTAATGAAAACATATTTTATTTAGATTGTAAATTTTTGTAAATAATTTTATATATTTAAAGAAAAAAATGCATGAGGATATTTATAATGGTATTTACATCTTCATCTTCAAAACAATAAAAAGTGGGGATGGTATGTAGAAATTTATTTACACCCTTTATTTAAAAACTAAAACAATATAAAATATTTTTAATCAACAAAATGTACTTTATAACATGTGGAGATGTACTTTTTTCCATAGTTCACAAAATGTATACAAAAAACTATCATCCTAGCTCTAAAACACATCTATGCACCTAAGTTTTTAAAGAACAAAGTAATTTATTTCATCTAGATTTAAACCCAAGCTTAAATGGGGAAGAAAACATTCAATTTGAGGCTTAAAGACTTAGTTTGTTATGCATATACAAAAAAGTGAATCATTCACAAATGTAGCCACCTTACAACCTTATGTGGAGAAATACCCTCATTTGAGATCCATTAGCTCTAAAACACATCTCTGCACCTAAGTTTTCAAAGAACAAAGAAATTTATTTAATCTAGTTTTAAAACCAAGCTTAAATGAGCAAGAAAAAATTCAATTTGAGGCTTAAAGGATTAGTTTGTTAAGCATATACAAACAAGTGAAGTATTAAAAAATGTAGCCACCTTACAAACTGATGTGGAGAAATACTCTCATTTGAGATCCATTATCTCGGGATAGGGGTCAGAGATAAAAATGTGGTATTAAATACCCTCAAAAACCTTCTAGATTACCCTATTCCACTACCTTAAGAAAATCATGTCAAATAACATCAAATAATTCTATAAATGACCAAGTTCTCCATTCATTAACATGACCTAGCATCTTATCTAGCTATAATGTGTCAATCATAACCTAACATTTTTCCATTGAAGTATATTGAAAGAGATCCTCATTCTTGACCTGCTCCACTAAACCTTCAATGTGAGATATCACACTCATCATTCCCCCAAAGTGATCTCTACAAGGCTCATTATAAAGGATAAATATCCCCTCTAAAGGGCCTTTTTGGTCTTTTTAGTATTCATTCATTTCTCATGAGTCTTAAAATACTCATTTAGTCCCTAAATCCCTTTATTTTTTTCTCATAGAAATGGTGAAGGTGTCGAAACCCATCGATTATATGTAAAAAGTCCTAATGCCAACCATATCTCATTATCAGGTCAATATTTACAAGCCCCAAAAGACTAATTTCAATACACGCATTATGTTGTTGTCCCTAATTTCTATAAAGCATAAAGCATGTGGTTTCATAGAGATAGATGATTTGTCATAATGAGGTTTTGTACATGCAACCTCCGGGTCTCTACATATTGACCATGGTAAGGAAAGAAAATAAATGGCACAAAGTCATGTATACATCTTTAAAAGATTTGATCCATGAATATGGCCTCAAAGCACCACTTAAGCCCTTGAAAATTCATCTTTCATATTTTAGTGCGATGTGGATACTTATAGGATATCTTTCATTCCAAATAAGGACCATCGGTATATAACCATGGATAATCAAGTTAGGAAAATATAAATGAACTAAATGAATATTTCAGGCCTCATCTAAAAAGGAAGTATTGACCAAATTACACATGGCTTTTATGGGGGAACTTTTCCAACCAAGTTGGATACATACACCATTATGATAATTTTTCACAAGGGATGGGTCTCAAGGATAAATCCATGGTAACATGAGGACCATTATGTATGGAAACAATATTTTATCACATTATAACATTACGTGGATAAATTTAATATCGTTTAAGATTTTGTCATGAAAAGGTTAATGATAATTGCTTGAACGTAATTCATTAAGGCTAAGTGAAGACGAATAGCCTTGGGGAGTCCAAGGGAGATGAATACTAAACATCACCTTGCTAATGTATTTATATATAAATTCTTAATTAGAACTAGATGAGATTTCATGCCTAATTAACTATGTATGTAATTTTTTTTGTTTATTCATTGTTTATCTTCTTAGATGAGCATCCCAGCTATGGTGTCAGAGCCTAACAAGGTTCTTCCATAAATATTGCATAGTATTACTTCTCAAACCATTTTTATCTTCTTTTCATTGCTCAATCTACTTTGTCAGTATTCCATATTCTCTACTAGAAATGCAGACCTGCATTATGTCCCCAGCTATACTCTACCAGTCTGTTTTCCAGTGGTATATTCCTCTACTTGTCAGTCTTCTACTAACGTTTCCACAACATATCCCCTCTCCACACTGTTGACCATCCTTGCAACTTTACAAGCTCTCATCTTCATTTCCTCACCATATGTCACCATAATGTCTTTTTCAATGCGTAGGCTCTCTCCTCACGTGATTCCCTCTACATTCCCTCCTTGGTCCTCTGCAATTTGCAAAGAATTGTATTTCATAGGCATTTTTTTGTTTCATTTGTTTGTAGAGATATACCAGGAGGTCCTCATAGAATTTGGGATGCATAGAGGATTAGAAGTATATTCTTGTTATTCCATTCCCTTGTCATAAGTCTCCTCATAATAACACCCATAACCTTTATTTCCATCAATACATGAAACTGAACAAATGGGTTGTTTGTGAATCTAGAAAAACAAATTGGTTCATATGTACTTTCTCATGTGTGAAGAGTTATAATGGGGGTCAAGCAATACCATGGTTTATGTGATGTCCCTTGAAACCCTATGTGTGATAGTGTAGTATTTATCACATGAATTCAACAAAGAAGAAATAAAAAGAGAATCGCAACCAAGATTGTTCCTTGATAACTCCACACTGAAGAATACACATGTGAAGGATTTGTGTATTATAATTTATAAATGGTTGGGATATAATGGCGCATTTATGTCATTCTCTCCATTTAATCATATATTCTTATCTTTGTAGGTACTCATAATATTATGTAATAGTATGATTTGTGCCAGCTAGAGGCTATACTATGCCCTCTCATAAAAAACGTACGCTAGCTCAAAGACCTCAAAATCAAACTCCATTGCAAAGCTCATTTTTTAGCATATGATATGAGAGGAGGACAACTCTATTTGTAGAGGGAGATGAAGTCGTTGGATGCAGGGCTCCGACTCATGGGTTTCGAAACTGAATTAATGGAAATATTAATGGTAGTGATGGTGAGATATAAGGATAAGAACAATTCAAGGTAACAAGGGATATTTACACACTCACCTATTAGTCTACACATAATTGAGAAGATCATGTGAGGTCATATGCTTTCATTATTTCTTTCATTTACTCCAATATTGTATCCAGAAACATTTCTAAGGTAGAGAAATCACATCTACAAGATTGAATTTAATATTTTCAAAGAACCCACAACATTTAAATATAGAAGCCTATTTTTACAAACATAAAGCATTATTTTTTAATATAAATTGAGTTTTAGATTCTGCAAATTGCATATAGTTTTACTTGCAAGATTTCTTGTTTTCTATAAGTGCCAAAACAAAATCAAGTGGAATTATAATTGGGTTCATTTTCGGATGTAGCTCACACCTTTTCACATTTTGATTCAAGTACTTCAATTATTGAGTCCTCTTTGTACAAAGGGTGGATTTTGAATTAGCCCTTCTTATTTGAGTGAGTCTTCAGTCATAGTTTGTCGATGGCTTGAATCAATTGTTTAGCAGAGTTACCGAACAATATTTCTCTATTATATCAAAAAGACTCTAATGGTCAAGAAGATAACTCTCACTCATATTTGAAATCATGTATAAGATTAACATGACACAATTGAGTTTCTACAACTTTATTCATAGCTCTAACAAGAAGAAATTCATTATAAACTTGTACCTATTTAGAACAATGTTCTTTGTGCTTCCTTTAGGCATTATGGACAATAATGATGCCACTTCAGAAGCATAGAATCAAATCAGTAGCTCCACTTTAGAAACAAAAGAAAAAGAATATGTTGTTTTCCATACACATTTTCATCTTATTCCTTCATATCCCATCATAAGAACTTGAAAATAAAATGTACACAACAAGCACATAAATGTTCTTAGATGCGACAAGAAAGTGGCATGTTACGTTCCTTATTACTCCATGACATTACACTTTTAATGTGTTGTGTTCTTAAAATAAATATCAACTTCATCTACTCTAGTTTAGAGTTAGAAATGCCACCATTGTTAGTAGATTGGCTAGATGGAAGAGTAGTGATTTGATAGCCATCCTTGTCTACATTGAAGGAAGCATAATTATTATTCATGAAGATATTCGACATCAAATAAGACCAACATTGAAGATTAAAAATGGGTGGATTGATTGTTGGTGATGGTCAAGAACAACTACGAAGATATATCATTCATATCGTACAATCCAGTATCCAATTTTGATACAACTTGTAGAAAAATAATTACATGCTCCTAATCTTTTACCTTGCACGAGGAATATCATGAATTCATAGTAAAAGTTCAAGTTTTGAATCCCTATTGATTTGAAAATAGGAAGTCACAACCTTCTTCACTTCTATAAAAAGTAATCCTACGCCATAGACATATTCAAATGTCATATTTAGAGCTCTATCCTCAAGATAAAAATACACCCATGCTCTAGAGAATTCATTAGATTGTGGTATTTGGTTTCTAGTCTTGGCAGTCATAACCACTATGATATTTTGTAATGCACCCCATCATTGAGTTTATTATTCATTGGATTAAGGTTGAGAATTTGAGTTTGAGACTGAGTATAAAATGCATCTAACTCAAGATATGGATTCATGTTCTTAGGCTAAACAACCTTGAATGAGTCCTCATATTAGAACATTAAACCTTTGTAAGGGTTTCTTGTAGGCCTTCAATTGGGATATAATTGTCCTAGGTAGGTTTATGCTCTAGAAATAGATCTACACCATAATAGAAGGTTAAGGGGTAGATAGGATATTTAGTCCATTATTAAACCTTTTCAACCTTAAGTACCATGAACAAACCATCGAAACAACAACACAAGCCCTCAATAAGAGTATTTACACTATCAAAATGATATGGATGGGATAATAAAAGGATGAGGAATATTTAGAATGAGAAGAGAAGAAGGAAAACATGTCCATGAACAAGATCAAGAAAACACATCTAAAGATGTAGTCTTGAGATAAGCCAATAATAGTACGAGGACAAACATGGCAAGTAGTGAGATGAGCATGAGCTCCATGTTATATATAAGGTATGGACTAGCATACATAAGAAATGATTGTAAGGCCTAGAAAAGAAGATAAATCCTCTTAGATAAGGACCATTCGATATTTTTTAACAACTAAATGATAATTCTTGTAACGTACCCCTTATTCCTTTATGTAAGTTTTCAGAGAAAGAGATGAAATTTTTTTCTTTTTACTAAATCCAACCAAGTCTACTATGTTAGTCCTTTGAGAGTGTCTAGTAGTAAACATGGTTGTCATGTTCATTTAATCAGATTGGAAACTAAGCATTTAATTATACACATGATTTTTCCTATTAAGAGTCTACCAATAAAATTACTTTGAAGCTGATTTACATAATGAATTTATGAGGTACAACCCTTATTCCATTCACTATAATAACCCTCGATTGGGATTGGTGATTACACCTTACCCCTTTTCTTTAATCATCAAGGACATCTTTCCTAACAAATACCATACATATACCTGTACTTTGAAGACACCACCGTAAGAGATGTCCTTGGGTGGAGCAACAACAAGTCAGATACATATCTCACCGATAAACCAACTATATATATATATATATGTTATACTTTAGCATCTTCATAAAATTAGTATCGATACCTCTAGAAACCCCTACAACCACCCTTGGGGTCAAGTAACTTGTCACATGTGTTAGTATTTTCTACCAACCTACTATCATCCAAGAGTACAAGTGTTACATAAAAAAGTATAAGCATAACCAAGGTCAATCGTCAAGTAAACTAATTAAAACAAGTATGCTTAAAATAAATCGATGACCTTATATGATCTTTCCAGCCATCAGGATGTCCTTTGATCAATGTGTCCTGTATTTTGCATCCAACAATTAGTATACAAATTAGTGTCATAAACAGGTAAGCATGATAATGTCTATAAGCAAAGTTAATTATTTTTTTATACTTCCTTAAAGCTACTTTAACTTGGGCGACTGAAAATGCCCTACGACCTTTTTTCCCAACCATTTGGATCTATGTGGTGTGGGTTTTCCTGCTTAGATCCACCCTCGAGCTGGGGTGACGAATCCACTAGGAGAAAGTATCATGGAAAATAACCCCCTTCCAAGTCCCTCAAGTCATTGGCTTACATTTAATTCACATAACATGGAAAATAATTCCGTTTACAACACTTTTCTCTTACTAAAGAACACAAGTTGTGTATAATCTGACTTGATAACTTACCTTTCATACCATGGATATAAACCATACACCCTATAAGTATGATTAAGTACGAGGAAGGAAGACGAAGGGTTTGATTTGACAGTGGTCACAATCCAGAGATGGATAATCAGATTTGTCCATAAATCAAAAGTAGAAAACTACTATCTCCCACCAAGGAAAAAGTTACACTTAGAAAAATACATCTAGCTCTAATCATAAATTCCATGAAAGAAAAAGGTTTATAACCAAATGAAAAAACAAATATCACCATCTATGCTTATACAAGCGTGTTTATCATTCGGAATGCATGTGAACATGGATCACAATTTCTTTCATTATTATTTTCTTACAAGAAAATCAATTGCATGCACCTAGATGTCATGATTTCCATATATAATAGATATGATTTCATATCCAATCATATACGATCTAATTTGTATTGAAAATTGGTTTTATTTCAATAGGTTTAGCTTCATATAATGCAAGCAGAGGGTTACATTACCGATCTGGATCCCAAAAACAAAATAGAGTCAACTATATATATATATATATATATATATATATAGAAGATATGATTTACACAAGGGCTTAGCACTCAACATGAATTATAGCATTGACTTGTCGTAAAATCTAAAGAACATTATATAATCCAAGTCAACAGATATAGCCCTAGTCCCGAAGGATGCTGTAACTTCAAAACGCTCTCTTCAGCTTTACTGAGAACACACAAAAAGATTTAGAAATCAAAATGTATACACTAGCAATGTATTTTAAATCATCTATATTAACAGATCTTGTCCTAGTTTTCCAAAAGAGGCTGTCAAATCCAAAAGGTGCTCTTCAAGTGTAACGAGGGCACACAAAAGGTTTTCAGGAAAAGGTATATACTGAAATTCATTCACAATCATAGGGAAAAAGGTCACCAGCACCGAGTTTAACAAGCCACATGCTAGACCCAATTCGTGTTTAGAAATAGGTAGGTTTGCAAAATGCATTTCATAAAAATTGCACTCAAACAGTAAAGGTAGAATGACTTTGGTCCATATCTAAGCATAGAGGTTTCTCCCATCAAATTGCAGTGATTAAGGGGTTCAAAGGTAAAATGTTGCATACTTTGATCAAGACTGAAGTGTACATTGCATTCAAGGGTTCAGAGAACAAGCAAGATTTGTCCGGATCTAACCATGAAACAGAGTCTACACAAGTCATTTCAAGTAAGATCCTACCCTAAACGAGCTACAGATCTAACACTCACAAGGATCATGCAGCCATGATCTACATCTGAAATGAATTTAAAACAAAAAAACACTAAAGCAAACGTTATCCAAACGGGTACATTGATACCATACACATTCGAAGAAAGTGAGATCGAGCTCCCCCTCCTTCAATGGTATCCTCCTATCTATGTATGGCCTGTAAGAAATGACTCGTTATCCTTTATCACAGGCTTACTAATTTGTTTTCCCCTTATTCCATCTTTCCTCCTATTTTTATAGCAATTTCAAGAGATGATTAGTTATCCCCCTTCATAGGTTTCTAGTTTCCTACCCAAAATATTTACACGCATAGGATTCCCTCAATGCATCATTAAAGGCCGCCATCAACGCAGCCTCAAAGGCCTCCTTCAACGTAGCTATCCTTGCCTTCAACAATGCTCAATAAAACACTCTTGAACACCCCTGACAAGCATTTAACACCGTAGAATGAAAGCCCCCCATCAACGCAGCAATACAAACATTTTCCTTTGCTCAAAATGGCTCGTGCCCTATGCCATTTATCACGGAGAGACCCAATTAATACTAACGGAACTAAAAGATTTGATATTCTTTTTAAATGAAAAAAGGCGGTTTCTTTCCCATTAAATATTTTTACCTTAATAAATAAAATAAACAAAATTCTGTAACTACCCTTAGTTATCTTTTCAATGCTAATAAATATATATCTCCTTAACTTGGTAAACACATTCATACTGGTTTAATAGATATTTATTTTTTGATTACTTAATAACCCATTTCCTTGTAACTTTCG
>LPNX011123067.1:95814-108690 GCA_001517045.1 Pseudotsuga menziesii
CCCTTTATGTGTTTCAAAGGTAATTTGTATTGTGGATTGTGTTTGTATTCATGTATCTAAGAATAGCTTGTATCTATACTTATAAACATGGGTTATTTCACTAAAATAAAATTACTTTCTTCGCACCTCTACGACAAGATAATCATATCACCTTTAATTAAATTAATATGACTATAATATAATCCTTTCCAGAGAAGGGGATGTTACAATTCTTTTAGATATAGGCTTCCTTTATATATGCATATGTGTTTGATGATGAACTTAGAGTACATGATGTGTAGTGCTCAACCTCCTGGGCTGAGCACTGAGTGATATAAATAATCTCTCTCCTTCTAAAAATAAAATATAAAGAATGACATTTTGTTTATATGAGTCTCTCGGTTTTGCTGTAAGTTTGTTACCTCAAAGTCTATTTTTTTTCTATTTTTATTTTGAGTTGAGACTAATTAGTAGTAAAAAGTATATTTTTCTTTTTTCACATAGAATTTTACGAGTAGTTATCACTTTTACTATTAATTATTTACAGCATAAATAGATTGATTCGTATTCCAATAATACAGAAAAATACATGCAACTTTATGCAAGGTGAAGATAGTTCCTTGCTCCTTGCTCCTGTAGCAGTTCCTCTCATTGGTCAGAGCCTTGAAACACAACTGGATGATCCACTCTGCTGACCAACATTAATCATGATGGCCCTAGGAAATCGACGGGTTTCCTAGCCCCCGAGCCCATGTGTCGATAAAGCCAATAGAAGCTTCCTTGTTTCTCGACTGTAATTTGTTTTTTCGGCTCTTGAGTTAATCCCATCCTCAAGGTTTCTCCCCTCCTTTGTTACATCACTCTCTTTCTCTTTTTCTTATAAAATTTTCCCCCAAAATACTCTCCAAAAAATCACCCTCCAAAACCATTGGATCCCCCTCCTTATGCCTCCTTCCCCTTTTTTCTTCCACTCCCTTCCCTTATTCCACCCCCTCCTTCACATTAAAATACTAAGTATTACTTATTCCTTTCTTGGGCAGTACAACTAGTTCAAATTATTTAAGAAATTAGTTGTATGTTAATAAATTTTCTTGAACTGTCTAATTCTTCACCCTTCATGAGGTAGCAGGAATTTATTGAATGGTTTTCCCATTGAACTGAATATGTTAAATTTAAAGCATTTAAGCGATTGAAAAATGACAACAATATTATTTGTTTAATTATTATGTTTAATGGTAAAATAATGGTAATAACAGTATTGTCAATTATTATTTGTTATTGGTAACATAATAATAATTACTAAGAAATTTTTTTTTAATAATAACAGTAATAATAATAATTTATATTATTAATCAATAAATAATTAATTTTAGTTATATTATTAATTGATTGAAATAATAACATTGACATGTATCTGTTTATTGTTAAGTACCCTCACACTAATCTATTACCTTGTTTCTTAATAAATAAGGTACATTTACATGTTTAAATAAGTCACGATTACTAGTTAGCCCATCTAACTATCCTAGGTTAATGTTTTTAAATTAATATTTCATAGTGACATTACTTCTCTTAATTGTTTTATACAATTAACAAATAGTTTTGTTGGCTCATTCATACACATTCCCTAACAACTTATATGATTATCTAACATATTACGTAGTTGTATATTCATACTAGAGTGCATGTGTAAGGTCTGCATGTGTGGCCAGTACATGCATAGACTTCACATGTACTATAACCAACCAACCAAAATTCTAGCTGATACTAATAATATTTCATGCAATAGGACAAGTATACAAATATAATATGATTTCTTTGACATTCACAGTTATTTAACAGTTATGTTCTTATTAATCAGTCAATCTAGATTGGTACCTACCATTACTAATTTGGTATCATCAATTTCCAATGTTAAAAAATAATAACTAATATGTCCGCCCACCCTAACCTACATCCACATCATCCCTTTCCTTCCTCTTCTAGTAAAAAGTGGATGATAGCTGTACTGACCTTCCCACATAGAACTTGAGAGCGGTAGCATCAGCTAACTAGCGGACCCAGCCTCACCTAGTAGGCATCTGACCTTTGTTATCACAACATCTCGGGGAGCATGTATCAGCACTACCCTCCCATGACTTTGAGTATCATAGTGACATAGGGTGGGAAATACATCCATCCCTCTCAACATACTGAGTCTATACCCCATCAAACCATACTGTACTGCTATCGATTTTATTGGTATGTGCCATCGTACCATCGCTTTAGAAATTAAGGCTCTATTAAAGATATGTATTACATCACACTTCATATCATGTACCCAGCTATCGCATAGCCCCTATACCCTGTGGGTTAGCACTATGCAACCATGCATTCATTAAAATATTAAATCAATAATTGGTTCATATTATCAACATTATTTCCTTACATCACATAATATCATAACATTATTTCATTACATCACATAATATCATAAAATGATCGCATCATGGGTGGGTATCCTTATACAACATCATACACATCACATAATATCAATAATTACAATCAATTATACATTTTTGTTATGAAATAAAGGAATATGATGATGACTACCACATAGTAATCGCATAAGCATAGTAATGTCATAACAATGATAACATCGTAATCATAGCATCTGCATAAGTACGTTAATCATCATCACATCATAATCAAAGCATCGATATAAGCATGATAACATCATAATATCATAATCAGAGCATAAGCATGATAACATCATAATCAGAGCATAAGCATGATAACATCGTAACATCATAATCAGTATATAATCACATATAACATACCAAAAAATATAGTTTACTCAGTATAGCTCAGCCCACATATAATAAGTAAATGCAGTGTAATAAGTGTGAGTGATAAACATGCCTAAGTCAAAATATGGGGTGTTACATACACCAACCCTTCGGGAAACTTCGTCATGAAGTTATCGTCAAAATAGAGAGGGAGAATCTTGATGCATAGTGTCTGCATTGTCCGAGGTAGCAGATCATGGGATATACTTGTCTCACTAGACCTTAACTTTATCCGCATGGTGACTATGGAGCTATCGAACCCTACGATCTAGTATATGTAATGGTTCGACTGTGAAGGTTCCCTCATTCAAGACCTACAATTCCTTCCAATGAATTTTATGAGTCTCATCAGCTATGTAATGTCGCAATACTGAAACATGAAATACATTATGAGTTATGTGCAAGTGGGGTGACGGTGCAAGACGATAAGCTACCGATCCGATTCATTAAAGAACCTCAAATGGCCCTATGAAGCAAGGTGACAACTTGGTCCCCTTTCCAAACTGAATGGTACTTTTATTTGGTCGAATGTAGATAAATACATGATCCCCTGGACCCCTCCCTCATAACTTCTATCAGTTCTTTGTGCATCGTCATAACTCTTTTGTCTATCCTGTGCTTCTTTCAGTCGTTGTCTGGTCTATACCACTTGCTCTTCCATCTTCTGAAGCAACTCATGTCCAACTAAAACATGGTCCTCCAACCTGTCCCAACTGAGTGGATTCTTGCAAGGTATCCGATACAATGCTTGTAATGGAATCCTACCAATGGAGCTGTGATGATTGTTTTTATATGAATACTCCACTAGAGGAATATATTTCTCCCACTATGTTTGATGATCCATAACATACATCCTAAGCATGTCCTCCATTACCTGATTCACCCTCTCTGTCTACCAATTTGTCTCAAGATGATAAGTTGAGCTTAAGTTCAGCTGGGTCCCTAATGCTAACTGCATGCTTGTCCAAAATATGGAGGTAAACATATGGTCTCGTTCAGAAATTATCTTCTTCAGAAATCCATGAAGGCGTACAATTTCATATATGAATACCCTTGATACATATGTCACATCATAAGTGTCTCTGAATGGAATGAAGCGGGAAATTTTGCTCAGTTTGTCAACCACCACCAGTATAGAATTATGTCTCAAGGATTTGAGTGGAAATCCCACAAGGAAGTTCATGGAAATGACTTCCCATTTAGTCATAGGAATATATTGAGGCTGTAAGCAACCGGCTGGGTGTCAATGATCTTCCTTGACTTGCTAACACTCTAGGAATTTCAAAACAAAATCAACTACCTTGCTATTCATACCGGACCAGAAGAAGAGATTCTTCATGTTTGTATACATCTTCTTCACTCCAGGTTTCACACAATAATGTGCCCTATGGGCCTCACTAAGGATTTCTTCCTTGAGATCACCTTCTTTAGGGATATACATTCTCCATTGATACCACAGAAACCCATCTTCCTCAATATGGTACCCATCATACTTCAACTCAAACTTCTTCCCATTTTGAATATATAAGGTTACCTTTATATACCAACCATCCCCTAAGAGTTGTCCGAGCACTTTATCCTTCAAATCCACTTTCAAGGGGATTAAGGAGAAAATCCTCGCTCTTGAGCTTAGAGTGTCTTCCACCACATTCTCCTTTCCTTTGATATATGAGATACCAAAGTCATACTCACACATGAACTCACTCCATCGTCGTTGTCTAGCATTTAGATCCCTTTGTGTAAAAATATACTGCAAGCTCTGATGATCTGTTTAAGTGTGAAACTTCTGCAAACCATGTAGTGTCTC
Organism: Pseudotsuga menziesii; assembly: GCA_001517045.1. NCBI lineage: Eukaryota > Viridiplantae > Streptophyta > Pinopsida > Pinales > Pinaceae > Pseudotsuga > Pseudotsuga menziesii. The sequence goes on from LPNX011123067.1 coordinate 100,429, forward strand.
CATAATTTTAGTGCCAACATTATTGCTGCCAGTTCTAGATCATGTGTGGAATATTGATCCTCATGAGGGTTCAACTTACGAGACGCATAAGATATTACCCCACTTTACTACATTATAACTACTCCTAATCATTTCTTCAAGGTGTCGGTGCATACCATTAAGTCTTTATCCATGTCTGGTACCCATAAGATTGGTGCACTAGTCAGTAATCTCTTTAATTCAGCAAAATCAATATCACATGCATTGGTTCACTCATATCAGATTCCCTTTCACTGTAAGGTGGTGATGGGTTTCACAATCTTGGGAAACCCTTGAACGAATCTTCGGTAATACCTTTCTAATCCAATGAAGCTATGCACCTCATGCGCATTCTTGGGAATTGTCCAATCCTTGATGGAATTCACCTTTTATGGGTCCACTAATGTAATGTCCCTCTTATACACCCCAAGAAATTCGGGTTTCTAAATGTATGATGTACTCATTCTTCTGTTCAGGAGCTCAAGGGCAAGGCCCCGCCAGAAGAAAAATGATAAAATTAATATGGTCTAAGTTCCAAGTTGTAGGCTTAGGATCTGGTCGTAGCTTAATGATGGGAAAATTGAGCCCATGAAGGCAAAGGAGTAAGATTAGGGATCTCCTATTTGTTTCCGTAATCAGCCCAAACTAAACTACCATAGCCTATCCTTTAGCTATAGGTATGATTGAGCTAGGATGGAGGAGAGTCACCCTATTATTGACTTCGACATGGAAGGGTCGATTAGTCATAAATTTTAATAGGAAGAACAAGGGAACAAAAATAGCCAAGGGACTTAATCGAAAATAACTACAGGTAAAGGCAAGTATAGATGGGGGCGGGGCATTATTTCATGCAGGTTATACATATGAGTATTATGTATAATAACCAAAGAAATGAGCTTCATATATCAGTATATATGAAGGACATATGCATAATAATGGATAACTATATTATGCATGTATATTTAAATATACATATATATATATTCATGAGAGTATTATAAATATATATATATATATGAAAAGGGAGCCCCTTTATAATTTATAAAAAAGGACCTTACATAAAATCAATGCCTCATACTTGTAGTGGAGGCTATGAGGAAAACAATTACATGTATATATATATATATATATATATATATATGTATGTATGTTGGTGGAGCACCATAGTAAAATGACCTACAACTTGCAGCAGAGATTATTACAAGCAGCAACAGAGATTATTGCATATAATAGTATTGATGTTATGCCTATTGAATTCTCTTAATTATATTTGACTACGGACAGTCAACCGTAATCAAAATACCGGATTTATATCCATTTATTTGGCAGGAATTGTTGAATTCTCTTAAGTATACTGACCATGGAAGTTGAGTTGCTAGCCATTGATTTGGGGAGGCGTTGTGGAATTCTCTTGATTATACTAACTATGACTATGGATGTTGGGTAGCTATTAGTTACCCAGACTAATAGCCATGAAGGGGGAAGTGCGTTATGGAATTTTCCTGAAGGAGAGTCATGGGTTACGAAAGCGTTAAAGGGTTTCTTTGGCAAGGAGTGCCCTTTTAATTGTATAACTCCAAGCCGAGAATCCATTCTCCAATTTAATGGCTTCATATGCCTTTAAAAGAAATTTTTTTTTACATGCACTTTCTCTTGAGCAGGCTCGGTTGGTTAGCATTCTGTGCCAGTTATTTATTTTACTGGTGTTTTCCTCTTAATTGAAATCTAAAATCACGGTCTTTGTGGTATCATTTAACCCTAGCATCCCATCCTTTCAGCGTATTTTTTGGAAATGGAAAGAGGACCGTTTCCTTTTGTTGACTACGTCCTCTATTAAAAGACCAGGGACCAACATCCAAGGGAAGGGAGAAAAAAGGGAGAAGACGACCTTGGAGGGAAGGGCTATAGGCTTTTTCGTAGGAGAGATCCACACGAAAGAGAGCTTTGCATTCTTTTATGGAGAGAGCGATTTCTGTGGAAATCTTTTTTATGAACTTATGTGTTCTTGGGAGAGAGAAAATATGTGTTCCATTTGAGAGTCGAAACCCTGTGTTAGAGGCCGAAAAAGGAGTATTGACCTCTGTTCACCCATGGAAAACAAAAGGATTGTTTTATTGGAATGTTCCAGCGAGAGAAGGAGGCCATCGAGGTAAGTTGTTCCTCGGTATGCTTCTTAGGGTATGCAACAGATGCTTAGTCGGGGAAAGATACCAAGAGGTATTCCTGTTGGCAAACAACATAGTGTTCAGCAACCAGACATCCACTTGCAACTTGATGTGGAATAGAGAATGTTGTGCGAAGATCCCCCTTTTTCAGTTAGGAGCCATCTGTAAGTACCAGACACTAGATAGAATTATAATGTTTTCATTATTGACCTGCGCCCTCCTATTCTTTTTATTTAGAACCAAATTGTTTAAAACCTCAAAGTCTGGGGTTAGGTTTCAATCCGAGTTATCGCATTGCCACTTGTCATTCAATAATATGTTGGGTTTTGCATATCAATCTCCCAAAACATATGCGTGGTCGGTAGAGTTCCTACATTGTTTTTGATCTCTGCATTCCTAGGTTAGTCCTCGAAAGATTCGACTTCAAGGATTTGAAGAAAACTCACACTTCCGTAGGGCTTCCACGCCTGAGTTTTAACCCAGATAGGTTTTAATGCATCCTAAACGATTTGAAGAAATACTCCTTATGGATCTGCAAGTCTTCCTATTGCATGACTTGTTGTGGGTTCAAGCGTTCGCCTCCTAGGATGATGATCAGTTTTTCTGCGACTACAATCTGAACTCAACACATTTTTCCACAGTTCCAATTTCATTTTTTAGTATTTAGATGGCAGAACCCTAATGTAGCGCCTTATACCAGCTGAACCATTTTAAGACTCAGTATTGGAAATAAGATGAAAACTTGTTGGCGTAAACATTTCCCCAGCTTGACATTGGAATTGATCATCAACAGTAATAATAATTTGAACTATGAAGAATACTTGGACTGTGAAAAGGAATTTCGATGACCTCTTCCTTTCATTACCAATCTGTCAAAATCTGAATAGTTTGGAGTTCCAATTCACATAGACTTCTTGATGTGTTGCGTGGTATGATTAAACTGTTTCAAAATTAAATGCTGCCTTCGAATTTTTGTAAATAGGTAATCTTCTTAACAGTAAAGCATGGTAGCATGAGAAGGCTTACCTACATGTACACTTATAATTAAGTATGAGATCGTTTGCTTAGGTTTATATGATATGCTTGTTGTAGAAGAATGCTCCATCAGTTAAGTAACTTTTCCTTTGTGATAATGGTGTTGGCTTACTAGTATCAATAGGGAAGGAAAAGTGTTGCGTTGCTTTTGGACTAAAACCTTGTAGCAGCATGGGACTTAATCATATTTATTGGATAGGTATTTACATATATGTGTGTATGTAAATTATATTTCTCTGACCTTTTATAGATATGAATTCTAGTATGAACAATTGGTGGCGATACGCCTTGGATGGTTGCGGGTTGGCTATGAAAATATATATATATATATATATTTATTATAAATGAATTTGGTAACCTTCTGCATTTTGTTCTAGAAAAAGGAAGGGTTGTCATTATATGAGTACCTAGTGTTCTAATTAGGATATTGAAAGAACCTGCTAGAATTCATGTAGCAGGTTGTTTTACCTTTAGTACTGGTTAGTCCAGAAATACTCTCTGGAAGAAAACAGAAGGAAGTATGGCAACTTTGAGGTTGCAGATTGTAACTTTTTAATAAATAAGGTCACATGATGTGACAGCTTTTGTGGATGTAACCCCAAGTTTGGGGTGAACCACGTATATTGGTGTTTTGTTGGTTGTGTCTAAATGTATCGATTGTTTTCCTACTCAGCATTTTGGTTCTACAACCTTGTAATGTTGTTGTTATCATGATGAATTTTATTACCGCACATATGGTCGTTTTTCGTAGCATTATAATGAATGAAGTGTTTTTGCGGTTATGAAAATATTTTGAGGAAATTACAATAAAATTGTCAAACAACTAGATTAAGGGTTGTGCTAATTAGATACTGATGTGAATGAAGGTGCGTCTCATATGATTCATTAAATTAATAATAAACAACTGATCACATTTCTTAAGAGAGATCCATTTTGTTAGTCGAAGCTTAGTGTAGATAAAGTGTGGTTAAAAGAACACTGGAGTATGTGTGAAATGAAGGGGTTAATTGCTATACCTGAGTATTCCGTCATTGAGGGGATTAGGTAATCATGTGAATACTAGACAATACAATAAGCATGTTTGTTTTATGTGATCAATAGAAAATCTTAGTAAATTGGATGCAAATTGCTACTTGGTTTTATCGAGAGGAGGATGGATGTAATCTATCAAATGATTGTTGCACAATGTGCTTATTTTTTTCATTATCATATTTGTTTAGGACATGTTTTCCTTGAAATACCATTTAAAATCTGCCACTAATAGCTTTGACTTTTTTTGTAGTAACTCTGCAACAAAATCTTCTACCTCCTTTTCACACCTAATGGCATTCAGGTATAAGAGGGACTCTACATATGGTATCAAAGCCAGAGTTGAAACACTTGGGCCCAATTGGGCTCAAAAACGCTCCTACATGTTTTATTTTAGAACTACATGTCTACTAACCTTGGAGTTGTGCAGGGGAGGCCTGAACATTAGCTCAAAATCACAACGAAGATGACCGAATACTTTTTCCGGTTATTCTCTTGCTCACTTACGAATATGTTTTACAAATAGCTAAGACGATTGCTTCGTCTCTATTTTGAGTTGCACCAATAAACTTTACCGAGGTTTAGAAGTCTTCTTGGAGAAACTCATGGTTGACAAAGGTATTATAGTAATTCCTATAATAATAGTAATGTGGGGTTGGAATTCGTAGATGAATTGGCTGCTAATGACTTGATATATGTTAAAAGGATTTCGTGTGGAAAAATTGTGAAATTTTACACTGTAAAACACAGTAAATAATGTTGTTAAAAAGCAGCATTGAAAGGGAAAACTTGATGAGATGACCCATTAGGAGTGACTATTTAGCCGCAAAACTATCATGCGTAGTAAAAAAATTTAAGCACAAGGTAAGCAATGCTAAAAACATATGTTGTATTATCGGGACTATACGAATACAAAATTTATGATGTAAATGTTAGATATACTGACGTTTGAAGCACCTTTTACACTTGTGGTGTCATGCAAACCATGAACAAATAAGTTGCAAAAAATCATACGGATGATCTACTCATCGTAACATGTTGGGTGGTTGATAGCAACCATGTCGCACATCTGAAATTAGGCTTATCTTCCCTTGAAAGGTTTGTTTCTTGTGTAATCTCTTTGGGCATTAACACCATTGAATAATTTCTTTAACATCGAGCATTGAAGGTGAATGCCGTAAGTCCTTCAAACAACTTTGCACTTAACATTCATATCATTTGTTTCAGATCTAAGTTCATTTCCTATTTGAATTTGGCTGATAACTTTGGGAATGACTACTCACATATGTAAACCATTGACCTTATGGTTGAGCATTGAGATCGAAATCCTTATTTGGCTTCCAAATTTTATCACGTATCAATTCTGAATTTGTTGCTGAAATTATATTAAATTGGAATCTGATTCTTGGTGAGTTTTCTTTTGACCTGTAGTTTCCTCCCTTGTGAATTGAATACTAAAGATCTGGTTTAATACTTAAAGAATGTTTGACACGTTTCTTGACATGGTAGAAAATGGAGGTTTGAAAGTTGATAACGATTTTTGAGGTTATAAATCCATTAATGGAGGTATTGAAGTTTTGTGTTGTAAAACCTATTGGTTGTTCACTAAAGTGACAAGTATAAATACAAGTCAAATTGTATCTCTTTATGAATCATGAGATTACTAGATTGAGTGTTGAAAATCCTTAAATAGAATGGCGAAGGTACATCTTTATTAGTGTCGACCTCGCCAAGGCTATCGTGGATACTCGTGAATGATATTATACATACTGAAAAGATATAAGTACCAGCTTCATAATTGTTAAGAAAACAAGTTCTTAGAGTCATGCTCTTATATTATGAATGTTCTAGAATTGGGTCCTTGTGCTTGGATTTGAGTTTTGATCTTGAACTGTCTTGTGTTTTGATTAGCCCATGGATGGTACTTTCATTTTGGGTATTGATCTAGTAGAAAAATAGACTATTTGTTGTATTGATATCATATGTCTATTTGTAGATTCTAGCAAGAACCCTAGAATTTGTTCTAGAGATAGATTGAAGGATCTCGTTCGTAATCTTGTGATTAAAACCATTAAGAACTTGATAACATTATCATTGCTTGGATGATGTTAAGATTGGCATTTTAAGAGCCTATATGGATTTGATTATATAAAGATATTGATGTTAAAAATAAATGAGTTGATGAATGTTGTATAATGCTACATGCTAACATGGGTGGATAGGCCAGGAACACTATCGGTTGGAGCCGAACGCTAGAAAATATTTGTTGCCATAGATAAGGACGTTAAGTATGGGTGTTGTTTTACTTAATATAATTGTCGAACCTCGATTTTTTTTTATAAAAAAGGGCTAACTGTTGATGATGTTGTTGCATACTAATGTTGTAGGCTTCACCAAGATTATGACCATTGCTACATCAAAGTACATTATGGTATATAAATCTGCCTATGTATGTAAGTTACGCTCAATTACTCAGAAAAAGGAGTAAGCAGTAATTTTTGTTTTGTTTTGTTTTGTTTACGAGGATAGGTAACTCGTGAATGACGATTAAAAATTGATGCGAATTATAAAAATTGATTATTGCAATTTTGGGTTATCAATGAATGCTTTGACTTACTATGTAAGTTGATTCATGAACCCGGACAATGACAATAAAGTCATGAAAGCACCATGGAGTGTGTGTTGCAATAATCAACGTTAAAATTCATACAAATACAAACAAGGAAAATTTTTTGATGCTGCGTGAGCACCGTGGTGTTAGGCAAGTGATTGCCGCATGAGCAGACTTGTGTTAGGCATATATGCTGCAGGAGCACAATGGTGTTAGGAAAGTGATTTCCACGTGAGCACATTGGTGTTAGGCATATGGTGTGGAAAAAGACCTAGGCAAAAAATTTTTGAACATCTGGAAAGACAGGACGTTGTTTGATGTCACTGAGGGGAGTAACCTTAGAATTATTGTAAGTCCACACCAAATAAGGAAAAAATAAACTGAAAAGGAGTTTGGAAAAAACATAACGAACATAAAAACATGTTAAATGACTTTTCCAAAAGACTGTTACATTGCTTAATGTGAAAAAATGGTTCCTCAGGTAGAGGATGACCTAATTGACCAAATGTTGGAGATAAAACAAAAGAAAAAGGGTAGTAATCATGTTTTATTTGTATTATGAAAATAATTGGATATTATGGCATAAAGGAACACCAGACAATTTCATATTATTACAATGCAAAAGAATCCATGGCATATGTCTAATTGAATTACAATTTTTGGACATGAATTGCTGAGAAAATTTTTGGCTAGACCCGAACCTTGTGCAGGTAATTGCAGGCCTTGAACGATGGGGGCTTGAGAAGTACCAAAGGATCTCTAGGGTTAATAATGAAGAGATGAAAAGAAGAAAAGATGACTCAGGATACGAGGGAAATGGTCGAAGGACAAGAACACCGAGGACGGTGTTAATTTTAGGGGGGGAGGATGTAATGTACCTCTTATACACCCTAAGAAATTCAGGTTTCTGAATGTATGATGTACTCATTCTTCTGGTGAGGATCTCAAGCCCAAGGCCCCACTAGAAGAAAAATGATAAAGTTAATATGGTCTAAGTTCCAAGTTGTAGGCTTAGGATCTAGTCACAGCTTAATGATGGGAAAATTGAGCCCACGAAGGCAAAGGAGTAAGATTAGGGATCTCCTATTTCTTTCCGTAATCATCCCAAACTAAACTACCATAGCCTATCCTTTATCTCTAGGTATGATTAAGCTAGGATGGAGGAGAGTCACCCTCTTATTGACTTCGACATGGAAGGGTCGATTAGTCATAAATTTTAATAGGAAGAACAAGCGAAGAAAAACAACCAAGGGACTTAATCGAAAAGAACTACAGGTAAAGGCAAGTATAGATGGGGGTGGGGAATTATTTCATGCAGGTTATACATATGAGTATTATGTATAATAACCAAAGAAATGAGCTTCATATATCAGTATATATGAAGGACATATGCATAATAATGGA
>LPNX011123077.1:4251-114987 GCA_001517045.1 Pseudotsuga menziesii
AACAACAAGGGATAAAATATTACAGGTCAACTACAAATATCATAGATAGATTTTGAAGAAGGAAAAATACCATACAACTATGAAGAGGAGTTTTTAAGAAGAGAAGAGAAGGAAACAAATGGGCACAAGAGAATAAATGAACCCTTAAGTCTGGAATATTCAATAATAAATTGTAGAGAATATATTGAAAGGATCATTCACATTCAATAAAAAATCACGCATGATCTAAAACAATTGCAAAAAATCCAAGGAACAACTCCAAGAAACAATCAATATGTTAGAAGACATGTACCAAGAAAATATTATGAAAGATCTATATCAATGCCAAGAATACCTCATCATATGCCCTTTGAAGTGAAGAAGAAAATATATTCATCAAGTAGCTCAGAAATCAACCTTGAAAGATCCCTAATAATATATAAGAAGAGAAGTTTTGCATAGAATGAATTAGTGGGAGAACTAGGAAGAATCAAATTCCCAACTTTCTATGGATAAGTGAGGCAAGGTGAAGATGTTGAATCTTGTTTGTTGAGACTTGGAATTTTTTTGTATAAGCTACATCAATACACATCAAACATGGAAGAAAGGGTGGCCATATACCATTTGCAAGGTAAAAAATCCATTTGGTTGGATCACTTAGTCAATATGAAATATATTGATGAAGATAGAATATTTTGGAGAAAGTTCAAGAAATACTTCTAAAAATAATATATCTTAGAGAACTACTATGACAAGAATATGGCAGAGTTATTTGAACTCAATCTGGGTAGCATGACCATGGAAGTTTATGAGAAAATGTTCCTAGAACTCTTAAAGTATGAAAAATTCATAAAGGATGAGAAAGTGAAGATTCAGAGGTTCCTCAGTGGTCTACCAGATTCCTATAAATACAAGATCCAATATGACAAACCAAAGACCCTTAAAGATTCCATTGGAAGGAAATCATCTATATTATCAGAATAAGAACACAGATCCATTTTAGAAGGAATGGAACAATAAGAAAAGACACAAGAAAGAACAAAGAAAGAAAGGATTCAAGCCTCCATCATTTAGAAACATTAATAATTCCTATTAGTAAGAGAAAACAAAAACCAAAGGGGAAGAACATTTAGACAGAAAGACAAGACCACCTATTGAATGTTGGATATGTAAGGAGAATCACTATTCCAAGTAATGTCCACATAAGGTAAGTTCCATTAACAAAATTCAATAATCCTCAACTGTTGGTAATGTTGGAAGTAGTATTCCAAGAATCTATGCAACCCTAGATGGTAGCGAAGCTAACCATCAGTCCTAGATGTTTGAGCTAGCATGTAAGATTGCTAATGTACCTATATCCATTCTGATTGATTTTGGAGCTATCCATAGTTACATTACACCTAAAATAGTTGAGATATGTTACTTGAAGAAAATAAATCTTGATACAACAGGTCTAGTGTAGTTGGATACAGGTACCAAGAGGAAGGTCATAGAAGTAGTAAGAAAGTGTCCTTTGGAAATGAATGGGTTGAATAACTTTGCAGACTTGAAAATCATACCTTTAGGTTCATATGATGTATCAATTAGCATGTATTGGTTGGATGAAAATCATGCCATATTTGATTGTCTGAACTTAACTTATACTTTCCTAGATGAAGAAGGAAATCAAGTGAAAATGAGAGGTATACCTAGACCCATCACTAGTACATATGGCTCAAAAGTTCCATGAAATATTGCCACGAATAAGTTAAAATTGAAATGTTCGTGGATAAGCATATAAACATTTTGAAAAAAAAAATGTTGTGGCCCTCGATAATTGTTACTAACTGTTCATCTCTATAGCGACAAAAGTTCGTTGAAATAGTGACAAAATCACAAAGTTCATTGAAATAGTGAATAAATCATAAATTTTGTCGCTATAGCAATGGTAAAATTAACATCAACATAAATGATCATCATAGTAACTGTCATTGAATTTTTGTTATTGTTGAAATTTTATCATTGTGCATTTTCGCTGGAACCTCCACGATCATTGATCTATAAATACATGTTCTTAATACATATTTCAAGGAATTATTTTGTATAGTTGCAACCATTTTTTTGTTGATTGTTCGATTTGTGATTTTAAGAGTCTGGTATTGGTTAACACATCGAATTTTCGATCTCCTTCAGTTTCCAGGTTAGTATTTTTAAATTCTTTGTCTCGTTTAGTGTGCAGGGTCATACATTATAAAGTGATTCGACTATTCATTTTCTCCTCAATAATAATTCCTATATAGATTTTTTGCTTAGAATTTGATAGATACACATGAATATCTCTTTTTAAAGGTCATGGAGGGATATTTACTAATTAGAGTTTTCACTTTCCATGTCACGTCTTTTGATTTCCTGTCTCCTTTAATACACACACACACACACACACACACACACACACACACACACACATATATACTGTATTCAATTTACTTGTATATTAATCGATTTTTTTGGTTCTTATAGGATATTAGAATGTCAAATAAATATACTTGGGGAGAAAATAAAAAGAGTTATGCTGAAATTAAGGAAACATTGGAAGAAAAGGGTGATTGAAAGTTTTATTTCCCTTGAAATGATTGTAGGGGTTTGCAAACGAGAAGAATTTTAAGAACATCAACTGAAAAACATTGCAAGGAGAAGGGGTATGCTGAAGGGGGGTATGAATATCGTCCCTTGGTAAGACGTTATTCATTACATAATGTACTTCTTGTAATATTACTAATCATGTATTCACAAAATGTTTTATCATTTTAAATATATGTGTTGTATAGTATACACTAATGTTATTACATAGTTTGTAAATATAAATACAATGCCCCCTAAATGTCGTCCGCCAGAGAGCTATTTGACACATAATAATAGAAATAATACTTTACAAGGTGAAGAACATGGAGATTAGGATATTGAAGATCAAGTTCTTAATGATCCTATGGATGAAGATGAAGTTATCGATACGCATGGTGAAGATTAGATAAACAGATTGCTCCAAGAGACATTTTCTCCATTCGATCATGCCGACAACCTCCATGATATTCATGATGTTTCCTTACTCTAGAAGTCCCAAGAACCTCTTTATGAAGGCTCTACAACAAATATTCTATCTGATATATTGTTGTTAGTGAACTTGAAGGTTTTGAATGGTTTATCAAACACTTGTTTTGTTGGTTTATTGGTCAATACTGAGAGAGGGGTGAATTAGTATTGATATATTTTTACTAATTTAACCACTTTTTAAGTCTATCATTAAAAAAAGATAATAACAAGAATACACATAACACAATTTTAACATGGAAGCGCAATAGGGTAAACCACCAATACGTCCTATTACTGCAAAATTGTTATTTACAAATAGTTTTTCCTGCTGCTATAGACAAGGATGGTATCAGACCCTATTTACCAACAACTACTAGAAGGAGGCTACAACCCCCTGGTTTATCAGCTACTACTGAAAGGATGCTAAAACGCCCTATTTACCAGCAACCACTCGAAGGAGGCTACGAGCCCCTGGTTTATTAGCTGCTACTTAAAGGATGCTACCACATGCTATTTACCAGCTACCATTAGAAGGAGGATACAACCCCCTACGGGCCTTAAGCATGCCCTAGTGCCACCCTAATATGTTTTCTTAAATTTTTTAGATTTCTTATCCCTCCATTCTCTGTCACAGTCTGGTCTTTCTCTTATGCCATAGCCACCTCAATTTAGGTAATCGAGACACTTCACTCACTCATACCTCTATGTATAAGTACCTCCATGTTTCTTATGAATGCATCTCTTTATTCTGGAAACATACCCTTTCAAAATCATGGCCTTTAAATTTTGATAGTCACACCTTTTCAACAATCTGTGACTAATAATTTTTTAATTAAATATTAATTAAAAAATTCTTAATCGTTTCTGATCTGTGAGCTCCCTTCTTCTCTGATCACAAGTTGCATAAAACAAACCTTGTGGACTTGTTCTCATCCTTCAACGGGGATACTCTATCTTCAGACTTTCGTGATTCTCTTTCTCTCACATTTGTGGGATTCTTTTCCTCCTTTGCGGGCTCTCTGCGGACTATATAAACTCTTGTTTATCATTTTCTAGTGCTTCCACATTTTTCATCTTCTTCCCCTAGGACCATCTTCTAGATTTAATCATAGCCATTGATCCTACTTCTAAGTCTCCTCGGACTGTCGATCTAATGCATAGATTTCCCCCTCAAAATTGCATTTCTGCACCAAGTTTCTGCTTCAATGATTTACCGCCATTGATCCTCTTCAGGATTTATCCTAACCGTTGATCTATCAGATCACGAAATGCGGAAATGTGCCAAGTTTTTGCACTTTTTATCACTTTCTGATTTCTGATTTCTGCTTTCCAGTCTTCAGATTTCAGAATGCAGAAATGTGCCAAGTTTCCACACTTTTCATCACTTTCTGATTTCTGCTTTCTGGTCTTTGGATTTCGGAATGCGTAAATGTGCCAATTTTTTGCACTTTTGATCACTTTTTGATTTCTTATTTTCTATTTCTCGTCTTTGGATTTTGGAATGGGGAAATGTACCAAGTTTTCACACTTTTTATCACTTTTTGATTTTCGATTTCCGCTTTTCGATCATCGGATTTTGGAGAAATGTGCCAAGTTTCTGCACTTTTCATCACTTTTCTATTTCTGATTTCGCTTTCCTTTGAATTATAATGAGTTCATTTGGCCATGGTCTCCTTTGCTTATCCTTTGTCATTCATAATCTACTTTTCCATCAATGACAACTATATACTCATATTTCCAACAATCTCTCCCTTTGGCATTGATGGAAACAACTAAATTTTCTCCCCCTTTAACAACAATGACAAAGGATAACATGTTATGTCCTTGATGTAACTATCTTGACAAGGATACTACAATTTTGTTTTCCTTTGAAACCAATATTTTGATACCAATTTTAGTATTCTGATATTTTCTCTCCCTGAGTATAGACTTTCTTTGAAGCCAATTTTTGAAAACAAAACTATGGGTTCATTAACCAAGCAATGAGACATTAACATATATGATCCTAGTCTACATTATCCCTTTTTCATTTTTTTTACTGAACTTAATTAGAAACAACTGTTGTCATCTCAGATTAAAGCCTTGAACTTAAAGACATCAATCTCCCCCTGAGATTGTGCAATATTTTTTATTCCTTTATGATGGTTGTCCATGACCTCAACTTTTTAGGTTTTTTTTTTTAAATATGAGATATTTTTAGAAAATAATCCCACAATCACTGTATCCTTCTTTATCTCTTTCATCCTTATCTTCATTGGGGTATTCTTCTACATCACTAAGTATCCTTCCCTCATGATGGATGCCATTTTTATCTATGACCTCATTATGCTCAACATCTACTTCTGAGATTTCATTAATGATTGAAATTTGTGTTTTTTCTGAGTCTTCTAACTCTTTCTTCCACATCTTTTCATGAAGTATACTATTTTCTTGTCCATCACCATGCTCCGTGTTTGTGTCTTGTTTCCTTTTCAACCTTTGATCTTCTCCCCTGGCTCTATAGTCAGCCACCTTGTGACCAAACTTATGACAGTAATGGAAATAACCATGGAACTTTTATTTATCCATAGAAGGTCTTTGGTCTATCTACTTCCTAATTGCAATTTTCTTCCACTGTCTCTGATCTTCTACCCGAGCATCATTTTTTAGTTTACACTCTCTAGCCAAATGTCCAAAGTTATTACATTTGTAGCACTCTATATCAAACCTTTGGAGAAGTCCAAACTGGTTATGATTCCTTACCTTTGGTTTTTTAAGTGCATCCTTCTTATACTCATGAGATTTTTCATAAGCCTTTAATTTGAGGGCTTTATGACCAAAATTATTACAAAAATAAAAATGACCCAAACATATTTTTTGATATTTATCTATCACTTGTCTCTTGAACCCCTCATCAGCTTTGTCATGAGAGGATAAGACCTATTCCTCGCGCTTTTCCTTTTTAACAGGACTCTTAAGTGCTTCAGCATAGCTTTTTGTACTTCCTCTTTTATTAGTGAAAGGGAAACTTTCTGGCTTCTTTTCTTTAATGAATCCTAAAACAGATCTGTCATTGGATGATCTTTGGCTATTCAGAATGTCATCTAGAATCCTTGAGTTGTTCTCAAACTTTGATTTGATGGATTTTTCATCAACTCCTTTTCTAAGTTGAGTAATTTATTTCTCAAGTTTTTTAGAATCTTGAATTCTCTTCTTGAGCAAACCTACTAGGTCTTCCTCACCCTTCCCGGCCTCTTGAAGCTGGTTCCTCAAATTAGTAATAATATGATTTGTCTCTTCTTATTATTTAGACAGTTTCTCTTTCAAAACTTCGTTTCCTTTCCTACATATTTCAATTTCATCTACAACATCCATGTATTGAGCTTCTATGTCCACTTCTGATTCCTCATATGAATTTGTTGTTCCTATAAATAGGTTTTCTTCATCTTGACTCATCTCCTCATCTTCACTTTCTTCCTTGGAGTAGAAGTTCCTCTTCTTTTTCTTAAACTTCCTCTTACCCTTATGACAATAAGATTCTTCATGGTCACTCTCCTCTTGTTTTGGGTAGGAACACTTATGGGAAAAATGTCCAATCCTTCCACAGTTAAAACATTTCGAAGGCATATTACCTTTGTATTTCCTAGTGCCTTTATTAAGTTTACTTACAAATAGGTCTTCCTCATCATCTAGATTTTCTGATTGATTTTTGTAAGAGACTTTAAAAGCTTCTTCTTTCTTTGAGTTTTCATTTATTTCGGTTCTCATCTCATATGCAGTGAGAATTCCATGTAGCTCATCTATTGTCACTGTTTTAAGGTCATCTCATTCCTCTATGGTGGAAACATTTGAATCATATCTCATTGGTAGTGTTCTTAGTATCTTTCTTACCACTTATTTTTCTTTAAATTTTACTCAAAGACCTCTGATAGCATTAACCACCTCATCTACATGAATAAGGTATTCCCCAATATTCTCTTCTTCTCTCATTTTGAGGCTTTCAACTTGACCTTTATATGTCTGGAGTTTGAATTCTTTGACCTTAGATGCTCCTTCATAGATAATCTTCAACTTATCTCAGGCTTGTTTGGAAGAAGTGTATTGCATAACCTTAGTAAACACAATGTTTGTTAATCCACTCAGGATTGCATTTAGGGCTTTGGAATTTCCTCCATATTGGCCTAGTTCTACTATGTTTGTAGGGTACTGGCCTCCTATAGAAACCTTCTTTTCAGTTGCAACCCAAACCTTCCATCTAAGGGACATTAGATGGCACCTCATTCTTACACTCCAGTATGCATAGTTTTCTCCTGTAAATAGTGGAGGTCTATTAGTGGCCAATCCTTCTTGTTGATCCATAGTGGTTTCATAAAGGATCTACCTTCTAGTGGTTAAAATGTGCTAAAGGAACCTGCTCTGATACCAATTGTTGGTTTATTGGTCAATACTGAGAGGCGGGGGCTGAATCAGTATTGATATATTTTTACTAATTTAACCACTTTTTAAGTCTATCATTAAAAACTCACAATAAAAATAATACATAGAACACAATTTTAATGTGGAAGCCCAATAGGGTAAAACACCAATACATCCTATTACTACAAAATTGTTATTTACAAATAGTTTTGTCTGCTACTATAGACAAGGATTGTATCACACCTTATTTACCAGCAATTACTGGAAGGAGGCTACAACCCCCTGGTTTATCAGCTGCTACTGAAAGGATGCTACAACACCCTATTTACCAGCTACCACTGGAAGGAGGCTACGAACCCCTGGTTTATCAGATGCTACTGAAAGGATGCTACCACACCCTATTTACTAGATACCACTAGAAGGAGGCTACGAACCCCTATAGGACTGAATCCTACCCTAGTGCCACCCTGCCACCCTAATATGTTTTTTGTAATTTGTTATATTTCTTATCTCTCCATTCTCTATCACACTCTAGTATTTGTCTTATGCTATGGATACTTCGATCTAGGTAATCGAGACACTTCACTCACTCATACCTCTGTGTATAAGTACCTGTATGTTTCCTACAGACGCATCTCTTTATTATGGAAACATACCCTTTCAAAATCATTCCCTTTCAATTCTGATAGTCACACCTTTTCAACAATCTATGACTAACAATTTTTTAATTAAATAATTAATTCAAAAATTCTTGATCATTTCTGATCTGTGAGCTCCCTTCTTCTCTGATCGTAGGATTCATCAAACAAAACCTTGTGGAATTCTTCTCCTCCATCAACGGGGACACTCTATCTTTAGACTTTCAGGCTTCTCTTTCTCTCATGTCTGTGGGCTTCTTTTCCTCCTTTGCGGGATATCTATAGACTATTTAAACTCCTGTTTATCATTTTTTGGTTCTTCCATACTTTTCATCTTCTTTTCATAGGATCATCTTCCAGCTTTAATCTAAGTCCTTGATCCTACTTCTAAGTCTCTCCTGATCGTCGATCTAATGCATATATTTCCCTTTCGAAATCACATTTCCACAGCAAGTTTCTTCTTCAACGATTCCCAGCCGTTGATCCTCTTTGGGATTTATCCTGATCGTTGATCTACCAGATTGCAGAATGAGGAAATGTGCCAAGTTTCCGCACTTTTTATCCCTTTCCAATTTTCGATTTTCGCTTTATGGTCTTCGAATTTCAGAATGCAGAAATGTGCAAAGTACCCCCCATAGACGATACAAGCCAATAGAAAAGTAGTTTAGCCAAGTAAGGTAGAATATTTAACCAACTCTTGAGCTACTCACATGGCCCTCTATCTCATCTATNATGTGCAAAGTATCCCCCATAGACGATACAAGCCAATAGAAAAGTAGTTTAGCCAAGTAAGGTAGAATATTTAACCAACTCTTGAGCTACTCACATGGCCCTCTATCTCATCTATAAAATGAAACTCAACCAGATGTAGACTTGGAAATAAAAAAAATCATTAACTCGAGATGGGATATTTATTTTTTTTTACAAAAATAAATCTACGGTTTTTAACTCATTACTATTGCTTTCTATAAGTTATTGAATAACCCTATGACTAATTCATTCCCATATATATAATACAACCAAGAAAACACAGGTTCGACAGATTGATAGTCAATGCATATTTTTATCTTATATCCGATCCATAAGACAATTCAAACAATAAACTCTGCAAATACAATATAAGAATCCATTCATTCAAATAACTTCTATGTATCAATTTAAACCAATGTTCCTATGATTCATTCCCAAAAGTTTTCATTAGATTTAAATAAACATGTAACAACTAGGTGCTTATTTCTGACAAAGTACACATAGATCTTAGCTTCATAAAATACAATTTAAAGATCTACTAATATCCCATTTACAGATTATTTCATTGGAAAGCACACAAACCTAAGTCAAGCTGAAGTATATGAGACAATAAATTAGATCTACTTACTTGAAAGATTGTCAGAAAAATTACTTGGAGAATTCAGCTCCTCCCAACCGTAGGAGAAAGCAACTCAACAGTTTGCTCCACTCCACCCCCGAGCTGGATCACCAACCATGCACTAGAAAAACAAGTAACTTCCTTGCGACACTCTATCCTCTAGTATGTAACAAGTTTTCACGATGTACTTATAAAATAGATAAACGCTCAACATGTGCACTCAGCATCATTTTCCCCATGCACAACATGGCGTCCCATGCTATTCCAGTGCACTCATATATATAGATTTTGCCTAGATCTTATGCCATCCCAATCAAATATTCAATCAAATACTTAAGTCCCTATGATTTAGGATCTTGTTTGGTTGTTGAGTTTTGGATTGGATTTGATTGGTAACAATCACTCTAGCTTGCTTACACATGTTCCTTGGTGCCATGGCGGTGTCCCCTCATGTAGCTGAATTCTCCAAGTGTCATTTTCTTTATATAATAATTAAATAAATAAATCAAATGGTTTGTTGTGCAAATTTCATTTGAGTTTTTTAGTTTCATAACACATTACATAATAAAAATAATTTTCAAAACATGAAAATAAAAGTAATGTTGTGGGGGTATTACATCATTTTCTTGTGAAGCTCACAATGACATATGTTCTAAGTACATGGAAACATTTGTCACTTTGTACAATTATGTCAGGTATTGAATGTCCAATTTTGTTTTCAATGGTGATATTTCCATAATGCCTTTTTGATATAGACAATAACAGAAGTGTCTCACAACTCATTGTCATATTTCTATTGGTGTGTAACAGAAAATAACAAGGACTTCCATTGAATTGAATAGATAATGTCCTAGATCATAGTAGAAATTATGCAAATGAAACAAATGGAATCTAGACAATGTGAGGTGAATTGCTTCATTCTTCGGAGGCCAAATGGAAATATTGCTCAATGTACCTAAAGAGGCTGACAAATGGGAATATTGTTTCATGTTGTCCATGTAGCATAGGAAAATGCAGCTAGACTACTTAGGGAAAATACGCTACCCTCAGAAGCTTAGAAACTCACCTGCCAAATCCATTGCAATAATTCGGTTTAGGAAACAAGAACAATTAGTTTATCAATACTTTTAGGAAACTTTGTAACAAGACTATTTAAAAAACAATTTAAATCCATAAAACCTACTAAAGAACATGAAAATAGGTATTAGATAAGCACTTCACATATGTAAAACAAGTAAAGTATTTAGAGAATTTGGATTGTTTTAATTGGCATTATGAAAAACTACTAAATCACCACTTACGTTTTCTCTACTAGGGAAAAAAGTGGTCTAGAAATTAAAGGCAAGGGAGTCAAGACATTAATGTGTAGTAGTATTCCTACAAAACTGCAAGTGTGGGGAGTTATTACAGATTGGCAATAATTTCCTTGTAACAAGACTATTTTGAAAACAATTTAGATCTGCAAAGTTAATTAAACAATAGGAAAATAGGAATCATATGAGTACTTCATATATATGTAAACCAAATAAGGCAATTAGACAAATTGCAATGCTTTAGGTAGTGTTATGCAAAAGTACTCAATTTCCATTTACAATCTTTGTGCTCTAATTTTCTTTTGGAAACAAAATTTGCCCCTATTTTCATCTTTGACATTGAACCAACTATTTCAAATATCCTATAATTCAGAAGGCCATGGTAGGGGAAAAGTGGTCTATATGAAGTGTTTCAAGTGTTGATATCATCGAGTCTAGAGAACTAGTTGGTGTCAACAAAGAAACATAAGGAACATGAATCAAACAAAAAGTATAATGTAACTTCTCAGAATCAATAATATCTAAGCCTGGAAATTTGCAGGCTTCCATTTCATTTTTTTTAAGGACAAGATAGGTTGAAATCAATCTACACGGAACTGTCACACATACTTCAAAGCCTGGATAAATCTTGCAAGCAAAATGAAAGGTATTTCCTTAGTTGATATCATTGATTCCATGAACACGAGTATTAATTCCAAAATAAACATTGAGCATCACAAAATCCATATTATTTGGAAGAAATAAGCATAATTTGCAACACATGCAAACATGATTTTCCAAATGTTCCATTTGGAAATGGAAAATCAATTAAGAAACATATTTTAGACATAGCTATGTATTGGCAGCTTGAACATAACCCATAACGCATCAATGATTAAACCAACATTGTGCATAGTTTTTTTTTTCCCTAGCTCTACCGTGGACATAATTACAGTTGTTGGCAACTCTAGCACAAGCACAATGCAAATTCGGGCATCACCAAAAAAACATTGAAGTGAAATTATGCAAATGCAAAAGTTCTAAGTAGTTGAAAGGATTTTTTTCTAATTGAAAAACATGGATTGTTGATACACTAACAATCGACATAACCAATCTAGTCCATTCTAGGGATAACATGTTTCAATGCAATGCTTTTGTATGCATCCTTTTTGTTGTTGTTGTTGCCATCTATGCAATGAGTATCCTAGGACTAGACTTTCTAAAGTCAACTTTGTCCACTTTGTTGAATTTGCAAAATCTTGTTTCTTTTTCCAGTTTGCAAGAAATGTGAAAAAATAAATAGGTTAGAATGGAAATAGAGAATCCACCATCCTTAAATATTTGTTCCTTGACACCACGTACAGAAATTCCATTTTTTCTGGGCCAAAATAAACTTGTACAAGTTTATTTGTTGGTTCTTAAATGTTAGATGGCTAGTTGATTCTTTGGATGGAATGGAATAAATTTGAGCTCAATGAAAATATGCTGAAGCTATAAATATCCACAAGCATTCTATCCTAATTGGAAAACTGTATT
Organism: Pseudotsuga menziesii; assembly: GCA_001517045.1. Classification (NCBI taxonomy): domain Eukaryota; kingdom Viridiplantae; phylum Streptophyta; class Pinopsida; order Pinales; family Pinaceae; genus Pseudotsuga; species Pseudotsuga menziesii. The sequence goes on from LPNX011123077.1 coordinate 16,530, forward strand.
GTTGTAACACAACAGGTGGCACATGCTTGAAGCAAGTACAAGGATGCTGTCCTAATTGGAAAAATGGATAGTTGGAACGAAAACAATGGACATAATAGAGCCATTGCACTCAAAATTGGTATCATAATTATGAAGACCATGCCATAATTCCTATGTAGAACAATAGGAAAAACATAAACAACAACATCAATGCACATAACTAAAAAACGATGCAAGCTCTAAGTAGCTCCGATTGTCCATATTTCTATAGAAGCAACGTATAAAAAATAAATAACTTAATGTCAAACCTAAAAATACAATGACAATAATGCTCACTCTAATTATTTTTGTATTTTTTTATTTATGCTAAAAGTGCAAGGAATCTACAAATTCAAGCCAAAATTATTAGAAGAGAAAAATATCTTGAATCTTAGATCCCACATTCATGTCACAATGAGTTTTTTTGTAGGCTATTCCAAACAATGAGCAAATATTTAGAAAATGACAACAATGACAAAAAAAGTCCATTTTCAAATATTGGCAAAGTTGTGAGCAAAAAAGTACATTTCAGGCCTAATGGAGGTGATTGTTGGGTCAAGGAAGTGTAAACATAGCGGTCAAAGCATGGAGAATGAAATCATTATAAGGTTAACTTTAAACAACATTCCAATATTTGCAAACCATTACATATGGCCAATCCAAAACAGACCATGGTGGAAAACCACCAAACTAATTTATATGACACAACCTAAAAACTCTACAAGCCATTAGAAGTTGCATGCATTTTGTCATAGCTAGAAAAGTGGATTCTTGGAAAAAAAGAACAGGAGGTAGAAGATTTAAGCAGGTGGAAGGAATTTGTCTAGATTGGAAAACTCAATAGTTGAAATTGGAAAACTCAATAGTTGAAATGACAAAAACAGGCATAACAATTGCAAAGTGCATACCATAACCTCCCTGCAAAACAATGCATAGAGAAAGAAATTGTAGGAAAAAACAACAATACTGATAGGAATGCAGATATCTCAAGGACTACATAGGCTCTAATTACATCCAACTATTCAGATTTCTTTATAAGAAATGAATAAAATATAAAAAATTTGAATGTCAAATCAAAAAATGAATCAAGAATTATGCTTGCGTATTTTCTACTTGTTTTAGATGTTTGAGGAATATACAAATTGAAGCTTCCTTTTCCCAAAAGGAAAATATATTGCTGCAAATAAAGAAGCATATTTTAGACCATAGTAAAATAATCTTCTATAATTGTTTCAATTGGAAGTGGAAATAGGTGAATCCTATACATGGTTTTACTAGCAACATGATACATGCCAACTTTGCAATATCTTGACTAAAACATTATCCCATCATGAAAACAGAGTTCAGATAGTCCAAGACAAGTTCCAAGAAGCACAGATAATAAATCGATTCACAAAATATGATTTTTGGCACTCATATCACATCAATCAATTCAAGAGCACATATGAGACATAGTTTACTGAATGAGCCCTTAATACAGATCAATACAATACAACAAACATGTTTGCAGGAGATAGGTATTCCAACAATAGTTGTTCCAAGCAAAATAAAGAAGCTGCATAGTTAAATGGACACATAAGAAACTAAATCGCTTACATGACCAAGAAGTTTTTTTCACCATTGACATTCTAGTGAAACAACCTTTTCCCATTTCTCTTTTGGCCATTAAGTCTCAATTGGACTAGTTATAATGAGTGCTGTGGAATTAATGCGAAGTTGGCTTCCAGGGGCTTGGATATAAGGAAATAGGGTTTATCACGTCTCTAATATGATAATCAGAATATCAAGGAATCAAATTTAATAAAAAGGTAGTCTATAAAGATCTATATATGGATCAAATGCTAATCTAGGGTCAAGGGCCAATAGGGCCATATTTTCTGCAAGGAACACATAAAGAGGTTAACGAATTTTAGCCATGTTATTCCTACAACAAAATGTTCTTGGATATTCATGAGTAGAAGCAATAAATAAGAAAGGATCAACACTTATATCTTACCATGGGATGAACACATCAACCATGTAAGAAAGACTCAACACTTATATCTTACCATGGGATGAACACATCAACCATGTAAGAAAGGCTCAACACTTATATCTGATCATGTGAGATGAACACATCTCGTAGTCACATCAAAATGGTTTTGCACTTATATTTGACCATGGGATGAACACATCAACCATGTCAGAAAGGCTCATAGACTCATCACTTCCCTTTGGAGGGAACCTCGATCTGGAGAACACCAAGATTCTCCCTGAAGTAATCAAACTTCACTCTAGCTAATGGTTTGATCAACACATCAGCTATCTGCTCGTCCATCGCAACATACTGGAGCTTCACTGCTTCTATATGCACCATATCCCTGATATAGTGATATTTGATATCGATATGCTTTGACTTGTTATGGAACAATGGGTTCTTTGACAACTTCACACAACTCTGGTTGTCACAATATATGCAAGTAGCATTTAACTAGAGATCAAACAAATTAGATAGTAGCTTCCTAAGCCACACTGCCTCAAAGCTAGCCAAACAAGCTACAACATACTCTATTTTGGTTGTACTCAGTGCCAAACAGGATTGCTTCCTGCTAAACCATGAGATCACACCTGATCCCATACTGAAGCAACACCCTGAAATGCTCTTCCTATCAATGGAACTGCCTTTCCAATTTGAATCCACATGGCCTTCTAGGTTAATCTTATGATTCTCCTGATACTTGAGCCCATAATCAACTATACCCTTTAGGTACCTCAGAATATGGTTTGCAGCAATCAAGTGAACATGTCTCAGATCTGTCAGGAACTGGCTCAATGTGTTCACAACAAAGAAAATATCTGGTGTCATATTCGTCAGGTACATCAAGGACCCAATCATCTAATGATACATCGTAGCATCAATTGACTCAGATGAAGAATCACTCAATAGCTTCAGGTTTGATTCCATAGGTGTGGTCATGTCCTTGCATTCCATCATCCTAAACCTCTTCAGGATCTCTACTGCAAACTTCCCTTGTCCCAGGGAGATTCCATTTGCATTTTTCCACACCTCCATGCCTAGAAATTAATGCATCATACCCAAGTCCTTCATCTTGAACTCAGTAGCTAGCTTCCTCTTTGTGTTTGCAATCAACCAATCTGCACCTGTTAAAAACAGGTCATCTACATACAGTAGGAGCATCACTGGGTTCCCTTCTTCAACCTTGTAGTAAAGGTTGGAATCTGCTTTACTCTTGGTAAATCCCAAGCTAGTTAGGAAGCTTTCAATTCTATCGTACCATGTCCTGAGTTCCTGTTTCAAACCATACAAGGCTTTCTTCAATTTGCACACATGAGTCTCCCTGTCATGTGTCTCAAAACCGAGTGGCTGCTCCACATACACTTCCTCTTCTACTACACCATTTAAGAAGGCAGTATTGACATCCATCTGGTGTATTTTCCATTTCATGACTGAAACCAGAGCAAGTACTGATCTTATGGAAGTGTATCTGGCTACAGGTGCAAAAGTCTCTTCATAATCTATTCCTTTTTTCTAGGAGAAACCATGAGCCACAAATCTTTCTTTATATTTCTCTATGCTATCATCTGCAGCATGCTTGATCTTGTAGATCCACTTGGAAGTCACAATAGACTTCCCCTCTGGTCTTGAGACAACATCCCAAACATACTTCTTCATGATCGATTGGTACTCCTCGATCATAGCATCCTTCCATTCTTTCTTCTCTACTGCTTCTTCATATTTGGAAGGTTCTTTATCGATGATGTCACATAATAAGGCTACATATCCAGAGTAGGACCTAGTTCTCTTTCTTTCTCTGTTCATTTCTTCTGGAGCCCCATATCTTTCTGCACCTTGGATAACCCCTCATACCCATGCATATTTCTTCTTGTGAGGATTCTTCTCTTGAGGTGGATCTACTAGTTCATGAGGTTCTTCCATTTCTCGATCTTCTTCTGGAGTTGCTTCATTCATAGTTGTATTGCTGATTATAGGTACTTCCGATTCTTCAGAGTCTTCAATATGCCTTTTTCTAGACTTGATGTAGGCTGAGTCTTCATCAAATGTTACATCTCTACTGATGTCGATATTCTTGAATCCTGGGAAGTATATTTTGTAAGCCTTCGAGTTATTAGAGTATCCCACAAACATACCCTTCTTTCTTGAAGGATCTAAGTTTGTCCTCTTTTCTTTTGGAATGTCTATGTACACTAGACAACCAAATATTCTGAGATGACTGACTTTTGATTTCTTGCCGAAAAATAATTCTTCAGGTGTCTTGTTCTCGAGTACTCTATGTGGAGTACAGTTCTATACATACAAAACTGTCTTGATAGCTTCTGCCCATATATGCATAAGAAGGTATTGATCAGGAAGCATTTCCCTTGTTGCTTCCATGATTGTTCCATTCTTTCTTTCCACAATCCCATTGTGTTGTGGATTATATGGAGTGGTCAACTCCCTCTTAAATCCTGAATCTCTGTATAATTCTTTGAATTCATTTGATGTGAATTCTACGCCATTATTTGATCGAAAGATATTGATCTTCTTCTCTATATGGTTCTCGATCAAGGCTTTGAATTCTTTGAATTTGTGGAATACGTCATCCTTATTCCTCATGAAGTATATCCACGTCATCCTAGAAAAATCATCAATGAAAGAAACATAATATACATACCCGCTTAGAGAACTGGATGACATTGGACTGCATACATCGGAGTGGATGATTTCCAAGATTCCTTTTGCCTTGATCTCACTACTTGAAAATTTCTTCTTTGTGTTCTTTCCTTTCGCACATCATTTGCATAGACCTTCTTGTTTTTCCTGTATTTCTAGAAGACCTTCAACAACTTTGCTTGCAAGTGGCATTTCCCTGTAGTGCACATGTGCAAGCCTTCTATGCCACAGTTCATTTGGTTCTACTAAGTCATGAACCAAAGCTTGTTCTGGTTGGCCCTTCAATTTGTATAGTTCTCCCTCTTGTTCTCCAATTACTACTGCATCATCAGTATTGTTTCCTTTTTTCCACATGAGGACTTGGCCATCTATAAATGCAACCCTCATTCCTTTTGTATCCAATGCAGAGATGGAGAGAAGGTTATTCTTTAGTCTTGGTACAAATAGGACATCCTTCATCTTTATAGACTTTCCAGAGTCTAGTTTGTAGGAGGATTCACCACTACCTTTTATTGGATACTGGTAGTCATCCCCAAGTTTCACCTTGTGGGGTGATTCATGTTCTGATAGTCTCACAAAGGATTCCTTAAATCCTGTCATGTGTTTGAAAGCACCACTGTCTATAAGCCAATCATTGCTTCCATGTGAGACAGTTCCTGTGAGGGAAGAGATCATAACATATTCTTCATCACTTTCTTGCTTGATTCTCTTCTTGGGAGGTTCATCATCCTTTGCAATGTTAGCATGATGTATTTTCTTGTTTCCCTTCTTCTTGTGAGAGCCATTTTTGTTCCTAGGACAATCTCTAGCATAGTGTCCTATTTCATCACATGTAAAGCATCTGAATTTAGGTAGATTCTTGTAAAATATTCTAGGATGAGAGTGCTTACCTTGGTGATGGTCTGTTTTTCTCTTCTTGGATTGTACTGTGAGATCTTGATCTTCATTTCCCATCTTTTCTTCTCGAGCTACTATTCGAGCTTCTTCTTGTGAGCATTCTTCCCACAGCTTGCTAAACTTGATTAGTTTCTTCCTGGCATAGATCCCTTGAATGAAGGAGTCCCATGCTCTCGGTAGACCATTCAAGGTGGTCATCACAATATCTGCATTCTCTACATCTTCATCTACTACTTCAAGTTGTTCCTTGATCTGAGAGACCTTTGTTAAGTAAGACTGTATAGTCTCCGCATTTTGGATCTTTACATTCTTCAATTTATTTCTTAGAGTCATCTTCCAATTTATGTTCTTCCCTTCAAACAACTTGGTTAGGGCATCAAACATCTCTTTGGGTGTCTATAGGGAGGACACCTGAGGTATAAGGTGATCCTTGATTCAATTAGCAATAATCCTCTTAGCCATGACCCATTTCTTTTTGTGTAAGGCCTTAGCCTCATCTCCCTCTAGAACTGGAACCTCTTCACTTATGTAGGAGTCCAATTCATTTTCTTCCAGGACCAGGGAGATCCTATACTTGTAGGCTTGGAAGTTGTCAGCTCCCTCAAGATTTTCATCAAGCTTGGTATGATGAGACATCTTAATGTAGAACCTCAAATGCAAATACAAGAGATTTAGATCTTTCCAGTTTAAGATGTCTGAACTGAATATGGAGCTGGATTGCTGGTTCAGGAGAAGATTAGGGTTTGACTTTACAGGAGTTCTGCCCAACCAAAAACTACAATTTTGATCTCTAAACTTTGATTTTGTGGAGGATATCAATCTTGGCCTGGGCTCACTCAAAAAATCCACTTTTGTGGAAAGCCCTCGCTTCAGCAGCTACACAGTATCTTCTTGTCAGGTTAGCTCTGATACCATGTTATATTTTTATCATTTAAGCTATATGATCTTAGGATCTTATTTGAGAGAATAACAAGAACAACAACCAATCACAATAGACAATGGACACGAATATTTTCCTTGGGAAAACCATAAAGGAGAAAACCCTGCAACTTCCTTAGAGATAGAATAAGCACCAAAAGTAAAACCCAAATATACAAAGATGATCTATCAACAACAGTTGTCTCTCTATCTCTTGTCCCAGCTTCTTCTCTCTCTCAGTTATGAGCTACATCTGAGTGTGAGTGACTGTATGATAAATAGAGAGGCTCACTCTTTATTTATACTAGTTTTTGACTTGACATTAACTCACTAAGGCCGACTTCTCTAGGAGAGTCTAATAACCCTAGTGCCCCACAACTGTGGGGACTTTAACCCTTGATCAATAAGGAAGGTTACCCTCTATGACTTTACATGACTTGTTTACATTATTGATTATCTCGATAGGAACATCGGGGTATGACATGACTTGATTACATTACTGATTCTCCCTATAGGAACATCGGGGTACAATACATAAGACAGACAAGTGAATACATTCCGAAGTTACAATTACATCAACAATATTCCCTTTTAAATTCCTTTTTAAACCAGTTCCAACTTACTTTCTTATCATTAATTCATTTTGCTCTTTTTAAGTCTTGCCACCAAATCTCAACCTTTCCAACTAGATTGAAGATGACCATTTTTCCCTTCATGGAGTTGGAGTAATTGTACATAGTGAAGTACTTCTTCGTTTCGGAGAGCCAAGCCTCAAATTCTTCTCCATTTTTTACTTCACCGTCAAAGGTAGGAGGCTTTATTTTTTTGAATTCTCCTGTTAGCTCATCTTTATAATTTCTTTTCTTCCTATATCTGCCCTCAGAACTGTCGCTAGAATACTTTGATTCACTAGATAGATGGATTCCATTAGAGTAAGGACATTCAGAGGATGAGTTTTCTTGTCTACATTTCATTTTTTCTTTCCATTAGTTATCCCATTCAGTTTAGATAGTAGGGCTTCATTTAAGTCTTCTTGAGTTTTCAGTACCCTTTCATGTTAAGTCTTAAAATTCATAATTTATTCTTGTAAATCCCTCACTGTTTGTAGAATCTCAATATTAACAATGTTGTTATTTTATAAATCTTCATTATTAGGTTCAACCCATGCAGGTGGGGTAGGGGATCGTCTTCCGGCCATATCTTCCTGCAGTTTAGTAAAACAATTTTCTGCGATACAAGTAAATAAGAACACAAATTTACACATTGTTAGTTTTCAGAAATATGTGTATGGACACCATAGGGCCAAGTGTCGTAGCTTAGGCTTTGATACCACAATGTAATTTACTCAAATACTAAATTTCTAAAAAAATCATGAAACATCTAAAGACAACTTAATTTATACTCTATTAACATAATATTCACTTCCTAAATATGTATCACTTGCTTAATCATTGATGACTTAATATTCAATGATCCTTATTGACAAATTTCATAGAAAATAAAATATTACACTTTTTCAAATGTTTTTCTCCTTTAATTAAATATTTATCAATATTATAAACCCCAACTCAATCCATACATATATATATATATAAACTATTCATTTAAATGGACAATACAATATCTATATATAAATATCTCATCCATTTTGCTCACTAAAACACCAATATATATATATAATTTTATTTTTCAAATACAAAGGAAGCATTATTTTAATCCTGTAAAGATCAAGTCACATCTAAACATATAAACTTCAATAACAGGTATACATATGCTACCATATCTCCCTCATGTATAAATTTTTCAATTGAAAATAAGACACATCTTGATTCTTCATATCTATTTTAGGAAAAGTAGTTAGAAGGATTAAAAAACCCTTATGTCATTCGACAATTTCCAACTTCCAGTTTACACATGTGGAATGTTTAATGAATCTAAGACATAACTTTTAGTTCTCCGTATATAATTTGATTTTAACTATAATTCTCATAAAAGGGTTCAAATCATTTAAACTTATGGTTAAAGCATTGTAACTTCCAGTCAAACTCAACGATATTATCATGGTTCCAGCATTAAACTTACGGTTTAAAGTGTTGTAAACTGTCAGTCAAACTCTATGATCCTATCACAGTTCTAGTATTAAACTTACAGTTTAAAGTGTTGTAATTGTCACTCAAACTCGACAATCTTATCACGGTTCTAGCATTAAACTTACGGTTTAAAGTGTTGTAAACTATCAATCAAACTCTGTGATCCTATCATAGTTCTAGTGTTAAACTTACGGTTTAAAGTGTTGTAACTGTCAGTCAAACTCTGCGATCCCATCATGGTTATGGATTATCTCCGAGTTAACATAAAATTATGACCAAGGGTTGCTAGCATATGACTGATCTAAAGAGTGATAAGAGGCAGAAAAGGAATCAACAAAAACTCCAGACAAAACGCATAAGTTTCGTTTAAAAAAACTTGGAGAGAGGCGTTTTTGTTTCTAGAAAGAATAAGAAGAGAGAGTGGGCTGCCATTGGTTGAAGGTAATGGAGAAAGCACCCAAGCTTGATATGATTGTGTGGATGATGAGTTTTGGCTGATGACTAAAACAATAAACTCTGCAAATCGAAAATAAGAATCCATTCATTCAAATAACTTCTATGTATCAATTTAAAACAATGTTTCTATGATTCGTTCCCAAAAGTTTTGGTTAGATTTAAATAAACGTGTAACAACTAGGTACTTGTTTCCGACAAAGTACACATAGATGATAGCTTCATAAAATACAATTTAAAGATCTACTAATAGCCCATTTACAGTTCATTTCATTGGTAAGCACACAACCCTAAGTCAAGCTGAAGTATATGAGACAATAAATCAAATCTACTTACTTGAAAGATTGTCAGAAAAATTACTTGGAGAATTTAGCTCCTCCCAACCGTAGGAGAAAGAAACTCAACGGTTTGCTCCACTCCACCCCTGAGTTGGATCTCCAACCATGCACTAGAGAAACAAGTAACTTCCTCACGACACTCTCTCCTGGAGTCCGTAATAAGTTTTCATGATGGACTTATAAAATAGAAAGACACTCAACACATGCACTCAACATTGTTTTCCCCATGCACAACACGACATGCTATGCTATTCCAATGCACTAATATATATAGCTTTTGCCCAGGTCTTATGCCATCCCAATCAAATCTCCAATCAAAACCTTAAATCCCTATGATTTAGGATCTTGTCTGGTTGTTGATTTTTGGATTGGATTTGATTGGTAACAATCACTCTAGCCTGCTTACACATGTTCCTTGGTGCCATGGTGGTGTCCCCTCATGTAGATGAATTGGCCAAGTGTCATTTTCTTTATATAATAATTAAATAAATAAATCAAATGGTTTGTTGTGCAAATTTCATTTGAGTTTTTGAGTTTCATAACTCATTACATAGTAAAAAGAATTTTCAAAACATGAAAATAAAAGTAATGTCATGGGGGTATTACACCATTTGCTTGTGAAGCTCACAATGACATATGTTCTAAGTACATGGAAATATTTGTCACTTTGTACAGTTATGTTAGGTATTGAATGTCCAATTCTGTTTTCAATGATGATATTGCCATAATGTCTTTTTGATCTAGACAATAGTGGAAGTGGCTCAGACTTCATTGTCATATTTCCATTGGTGTGTAATAGAAAAGTGCAAGGACTACCATTGAATTGAATAGACAATGTCCTAGATCATCGTAGAAATTATGAAAATGAAGCAAATGGAATCTAGCTAGTATGAGGTCAATTGCTTCATTCTTCGGAGGCCAAATGGAAGTATTGCTCAATGTACCTAAAAAGGTTGAAAAATGGGAATATTGTTTCATGTTGTCCATGTAGCATAGGAAAATGTGGCTAGACTACTTAGGGAAAATAAGCTACCCTCAGAAGCTGATAAACTCACCTGTCAAATCCATTAAATAATTTGGTTTAGGAAACAAGAACAATTAGTTTATGAATAATCTTAGGAAACTTTGTAACAAGAGTATTTAAAAAACAATTTAAATCCATAAAACCTACTAAACAACATGAAAATAGGAATTAGATAAGCACTTCACATATGTAAAACAAGTAAAGAATTTAGAGAATTTGGATTGTTTTAATTGGCATTATGAAAACTACTAAATCACCACTTATGTTTTCTCTATTAGGGGAAAAAGTGGTATAGAATTTAAAGGCAAGGGAGTCAAGACATTAATGTGTAGCAGTATTCCTACAAAACTGCAAGTGTGGGGAGTTATTGCAGCTTGGCAATAATTTCCTTGCAACAAGACTATTTTGAAAACAATTTAGATCTGCAAAGTTTATTAAACAATAGGACAATAGGAATCATATGAGTACTTAAGATATATGTAAACCAAATAATGCAGTTACAGAAATTGCAGTGCTTTAGGTAGTGTTATGCAAAAGTACTCAATTTCCATTTACAATCTTTGTGCTCTAATTTTTTTTTTGGCAACAACATTTGTCTCTATTTTCATCTTTGACATTGAACCAACTATTTCAAATATTCTATAATTCAGACGGCCATGGTAGGAGAAAATTGGTCTATATGAAGTGTTTCAAGTGTTGATAGCATAGAGTCTAGAGAACTAGTTGTGGTCAACAAAGAAACATAGGGAAAATGAATCAAACAAAAAAGTATAATGGAACTTCTCAGAATAAATAATATCTAAGCTTGGAAATTTGCAGGCTTCCATTTCATTTTTTTAAGGACAAGATAGGTTTAAATCAATCTACACGGAACTGTCACACATACTTCGAAGACTGGATAAAGCTTGCAAGCAATATCAAGGGTATTTCCTTAGTTGATATCATTGATTCCATCGACATGAGTATTAATTCCAAAATAAACATTGAGCATCACAAAATCCATATCATTTGGAAGAAATAAGCATAATTTGCAACACATGTAGACATGATTTTCCAAATGTTCCATTTGGAATTGGAGAATCGATTAAGAAGCATATTTTAGCGATAGCTAGGTAGTGGCAGCTTGAATATAAACCCTAACACATCAATGATTAAAGCAACACTGTGCATAGTTTGTTTTTTCCCTAGCTCTGCTGTGGTCATAATTACAGTTGTTGGAAACTCTGGCACAAGCACAATGCAAAGTTGGATATCGCCAAAAAAAACATTGAAGTGAAATTGTGCAAATGCAAAAGTTCTAAGTAGTTGAAAGGATTTTTTCATAATTGACAAGATGGATTGTTGAGACACTAACAATCGACATAACCGATCTAGTCCATTCTAGGGATATCATGTTTCAATGCAATGATTTTGTATGCATCTTTTGTTGTTGTTGTTGTTTCCATCTATGCAATGAGTATCCTAGGACTAGACGTTCTAAAGTCAACTTTGTCCACTTTGTTGAATTTGCAAAATCTTGTTTCTTTTTCCAATTTGCAAGAAAAGTGAAAACATAAATAGGTTAGAATGGAAATAGAGAGTCCACCATCCTTAAATATTTGTTCCTTTGGTTCCTTGACACCACGTACACAAATTCCATTTTTTCTTCCCAAAAGAAACTTGTACAAGTTTATTTGCTGGTTCTTAAATGCCAGATGGCTAGCTGATTCTTTAGATGAAATGGAATAAATTTGTAGTATGATTTTATCAATGAGACGAGAGCAATGAATCTAGAAATAAGACGGATCCATGATTTGTATAAGGAGCTATAAACATAGTTTTAAAGGAATTAGGGATAAAAGTAGCAATGCACATCTAGGTTTTTTCTCCTAGGTTAGCTATGAGTAACATTATAAGTTTTTACGACCATGACATAACCTCAATGAAAAGATTCTGAAGCTATAAATATCCACAAGCATTCTATCCTAATTGGAAAACTGTATTTTTGTAACCAACAAAATCAATGCATACAACTAAACAATTGGGCAAGCTCTAAGTAGCTCAGGTTGTCCATATTTCTATAGAAGCAATGTTTAAAAAATAAATAACTTAATGTCAAACCTAAAAATGCAATGACAATTATGCTCACTCTAATGATTTTTGAATTTTTTATTTATGCTAAAAGTGCAAGGAATCTACAAATTCAAGCCAAAATTATCGGAAGAGTAAAATATCTTGAATCTTAGATGCCACATTCATGTCACAATGAGTTTTTTTTTTGTAGAGAAGCCAAACAATGATCAAATATTTAGAAAACAACAACAATGGCAAAAAAAGTCCATTTTCAAAGCCTATCATGTTGTGAGCGAAAAAGTACATTTCAGGCCTAATGGAGGTGATTGTTGGGTCAAGGAAGTGTAAACATAGCAATCAAAGCATGGCGAATGAAATTATTATAAGGTTAACTTTAAACAACATTGCAATATTTTCAGACCATGACATATGGCCAATCCAAAACAGACCATGGTGGAAAAACCACCAAACTAATTTATATGACACGCAACCTAAAAACTCTACAAGCCATAAGAAGTTGCATGCATTTTGTCATAGCTAGAAAAGTGGATTCTCGGAAAAAAAGAGCAGGAGGTACAAGATTTAAGCACGTGGAAGGAATTTGTCCTGATTGGAAACCTGAATAGTTGATGCATAGAGAAAGAAATTCTAGGAAAAAAAAACAATACTAACAGGAATGTAGATATCTAAAGGACTACATAGGAACTAATACCACTTTTTCCCCTAGTAGAAGCAATAACTGGAAAAAAAATTGTTATATGCAGCAAGAATTTACAACACATTAAACATTGTTTTATGCATCTTTACAAACCCCTCACATTATGGAACACATGACACCAAACCATTAATTCTGTGGAATTTGATAATCACCAAAATTTATAAGTTGATACCACAATTCATCCCCTTGAATCTTACTAAGCCCCCCCCCTCATATTTCTCGGCACTGAGTTATGATTATGATTCATAGGTAAACTCTCATCCTCACCATGATCAATAGACCATTTGGGTTTCTCTTTGTATCATCAACCTGCAAGGATACCATAAAGGAGCATCACCCTCTAAACACACCAATCCCATTCAATCATCCCTACATGGACATTCTGCATGGTATTTATTCATTGGGCACCCGTCTTCTCATTTATACAAAACAACCACATAATTCTATTTATATAAATTAGTTCACTGGATCACTCAAAATTATGGGAACCCCATCACATCATTCTTTTGGAAGAACCCCTATTGCTGGTAGCAACAGATCCCATTTCAGCTTCTAAAATGGGAGCCCCATTAATTTACTATGGTAATCTTTAAGGTTATGTTTTTCCCATGGGGTCTTACTTATGCCTAATGTAAGTATTATGTTTTGAATTTTATTAAATTTTAAGCCTTGTATTTTTTGGTTTTGTGGATTGCGGGAGAAATCTTTTTGTTTGTCATTTTTTCTTTCCCACAATCCGCGTTCCACAATCTGCAATGCGGATAGCAGAAGTCCTTTTGTGGAGGTTTTGAAAAATGTTTTCCTGCAATCCGCAACCCGCAAATGTGGATTGTGGATGTTGAAATTTTTTTGTTTTATTGTTTTTTCCTTTCCTTTCCGTAACCCGTAAACATGGAATGTAGAAGTCAGAAAATATATTCATGAATAAAATCTCATTTTTTGGTTTCACATTTCCACAACCCGCAATTGTGGACTGCAGAAATCAGAAACTCAATAAGTAATAAAATTGCATTCCTGCAATTTCGCAACCCGCAATTCCGCAACCTGCATTTGCGGATTGCCAATTGTGGAAATCAAAAGTTGAAGAAATTTGTTAAAGTTCATCTTCGCATTTTGGTATTCTGATATAATCTGAACCAGTGATTCTTTTGAAATCTATGGCGTAGATCTATTTCACCGTTGGGCTTGGCATAGTTAAATCATTTGAATTTACGATTTGTTCACCATTTTAACTTGCAATTTTTACTTTGCTTAAGATTTTACTGTGATTTTCTCACCGATCCCATGAATCCTCCTGTTTTCGAGCTATACATGGGTAAGTTTCTCAAATTTATAGATTTTCACCAGCTAAATCTTGTTACTTATATTTCAGATAAATCTTAATTATGGTCGCCAAATTTGTATCATAATTTACCTCAGAGTCTGGAAATATGTCCAAAACTATAAGATCGAGGACCACTCTCAATGAGCAGAAGAGTAAGGACCCCAATGTCGACATCTTCTTTGAAACCGGTATACAGGTGTTGGGAACCTACTACCTCGACTAGTCCCAAATTTATTCTATTTTTGAAAATGACATTTTTTCCACCATTACTCATGAACAGTCATATTTTAGCAATATCAGTAAATCCCAACTCAACTGTATCACGACCATATCTCCATTCATGCCTTACACGGACCTGGCCAAGTGGGCACTTGACCATGCAAACCCTAAAGATTGGTCCTTTGAGGAACACGCATAGACCCAGATAGCTTGTTTCCACCCTGATATTTTTGCAAGAGCGTATGCTCTTAACACACCACAATAGTTGCTGAACACTCAATTTTTAGACATTGTATTGACTCAGTTCAATTTTGAAGAAATGATAAAATACTTGATGGACAACCCCATGGAGTTCATCCCTAAAGTTGATAAATCCTATCCCATTTCTTGGTTTAGGGAGGCATTCTTTTTTCTAGTAGAAATGATCTGTAGGTCGTATGGGATACCCAATTGCACTGTGTTTAAAGCTGAGTGGGTTCCCATCACTCATCATGTCTTGACTACAGGGAAATCCTTTAACTGGGCGCAAATTCCATCAGTCATTTTGAAGGAGGCTATTAAAAAATATCAGAAGAACCCGACATCCAGGAAGACTTCATTCTATTTATCAGGGTATGTAATGGACATATTTTGCGAAACATCTCCATTCCTGACAATAGGATGGAACTGGACTAGGACTTCACCTCATATTCACATATATTTCTCAGCTTTGTGGGAGGACAATTTTTTTCCTCACTTTTATGACATTTGTGACCACTTCATTAAGTCAATTTATTAAATTTTTTTTAAATGGGATGCCTTGAATTTCCTAGAAAGGGACTAGGCACTAATATCCTTCATGGGGGATTGGTATGTGGGGGAATATTTCTCCTACATCCGAATTTGGGACAACAACATGGTGCATCTGCTCCAAGGATGGTACGGGACAGGATGGTGCTTCAAGAGATATCCTTTCAAACCGTCATTGATGGGGTCTTCCTAAATCTTGTAGCAGCCAAGAGGAAGTGTTGGCCCAAGTTTCCACTTAATTTGGGATTCCTGACTCTACAAAATTTCACACATGCTACCATTCTGGGAATTTCCATCGCTTCAATGAAATTAGGGGAGGCACCTAAGAGGATGCATGATCCTAATGCATTCTTTCTCAACCACTTTGTACAGGAGCATATGAAGATCATGTACGCTCATCAGGAAAATCCCAATGATTCAATTTACAGAGGTGATAATAAATTTTTGGAGGTGGTGAGAAGAATACCTACACCTTAGGAGAAAACCTTTCTCTTCCAGTATCAAAAGGAGGTTAAGATAACAATGTTACACTACAGGAAGCTCAAATTGTCAGAGGAATAAAATGCTAAAAATAAAATGACAGAAAAGGAATCAAAAGAGTCACTAGCCAACTCCTCTTCCACCCCTGCTGAACAATATAAGGATAAAGGTGAGGCTTTTGTTGAATGTCCTATCAAAACCCAACCCTCCTCTACTATTAGGTTTTGCAAATATCAGTAGAGATGAAGAATAGTTTAGAAAAACTTAGCTTAGAAGTGGAGGCACATGCAGCAATTGCTGAGCCACAACCAAAGAGGTAGAAAATTCAAGAATCCACTCCATAAGTACAAGTACATGCAACGGTCCCACAAAATCCACCACAAGTAGTCCAAAGGGTAGAACAACCAGTTCTACAAGTGGAACCAATCCAACAAGTTAATCAACTTCCCCCAGAAAATACCGAGGTGCAGGATATTGAAAGTGACCTTGAGGAGGAGATCTCTCCTTCTACCTATGTCTATCCTATCACCATTCCCGCTAGCATATCATTAAATATTACAACCACCCAGTCAGCTGGGAATATTTTTGAGACTGAGTTTCCTCAACATACTTTTTCTAAAATTAATTTATCCCACTTTCTTTCTGCCACTAATGGAACACCCTCCGGATCTGAACACATGCCCATTTATACCCCTTTTTCCACCTTACCTATTTCTTCAGCACCATTTGAGCTGATAATACTTCCCCATCGTCACAAACATATTATTTGGTTTCACAACATTATAGTTCTTCCATCCCCACTACTTTTTCCCAGCCTATTACATCTGTCTCCACTTTCATATTTTTACCCCCTGACTCTATTATTTCCACATTTTCCACTAACATACCCTCCATTAGCATGTAGATCCCTACCATTGAAACTCATGAGGCTGCACCCATAGTTACAATCCATGAGGATACCATCTCAACAACAGAGGAGATGATTGACTTGGTGAAGATGCAGTTGTCTCCTTGAGGAAATATTTTTGGAGCAGAAAAGAAAAGGCTATGGCTAAGAAAGGATCCAAGAGATCTAGAGAAGGGACCTTCAAGCAAGGTTCAGTCCCAAACAATATTGTTTGGAAAAGGGCTTCCACTGATGTCAAACAGGAAGCCGTAAAAACTGCAGTTTCCATGGGAGCTTTCACTAGGGAAAAATTTGATTCAGTTTCCTTACTAAATAAAGAATTGGAGGAAAGGGAGAAGGTATTGTAGAGGTCCAAATAGGACCAAGCACAGGCTAATGCACAATATCAACATGAAATGAAAAACCTGAAGGTGAATGTGAAGGGAAGATAAAGCAACTACAAGACCAAAATGATCATCCTAAGCAACAACTTGAAAAAGAAGAAGGGTTGAATGATGATAATTCTCATAAGATTATTACCATTGAGAAAAATCTTGAGGACTTTGAACTTGTATCTATCAATTCTCCATTCTCCAAATTTATAAAAGAAGAATTCAAACAACCGACCTACAGAATTCATGATGATTTGCATCAAGGAATGGTCAGCCTCTTTGAAGGACTCAATGAAATGCAAGAGATATACACTACATTTGAGCACCATTCTTACATTCTCTATGGTCACACAACTAGGGCTTATGATACCCTGGTGGACTGGATGAGGTATATCAAGGACAAAACTGACGATTTGCTAGTTTTGGACAAAGGTAATTCCAAGAGAATCCAAGTTTCAATTGAAGCATGGGAAAGTGTTTGCCACCTAGTATAGTCGACCATCAAAGAGGGACAAGTGAATTGTAAGAAAAGGTGGTTTGCTTCATAAAAATTTCTTGGTTTTCTGGATCTTCCATTACTGGATTCGATTGATGAGGCCATGCCTCCGGAGCTAAAACTGGAACATATTGAAAGTGACTTTGCTAAAGCCAGCGAACAGATCCAGGACATCAGTCAACTTCTTCTGAATGAAATCAAGGAATGGATTGAGGCATCTCTCACATCACATATGAGGATCGACATTTTCCTTTGGGAATGGGAAAAGATCAAGAAAAGAGAGATCAAATCCCTGATTTGCAAGGTTGAGGTACATTTGGAACATGCCCAATATCAGGATATATAATATTTATTGGATGTATTTTCCAAGTGGTAGTCTTCCCTTGGCATATCTTGAAATTACTATTTTGTAACCCCATATTTTGGGAAGATTTATTTCCTTGTAAAAATATTGCAATTATTATTTAAAGGGAAGGATGACACCCAAGGAAAGCGGGGGGGAGGCTTGTGGGAGTAATTCTAAGAGGACCATAGGAGAAAGGACTACTAAGGACTTGCAAAGGAAGCTATGTAATTTTGGCAAGATTGTAATTTTTTATAGTTTTAATAAAAGTTACACTTCTTCTTATGTTATGTTTCTGGTTATTCATTAAATTTCTTTCATGAATTTTAGTCATTCTTCTATCTTTCTGACAGATTGATCACATGTTGCTTATTTATTAAACATGCTACCTTATGTATTGATGTTTCAATACAATGTTAACATGTTGAATATGCATTGAATAAATGTTTTTATTTAATTCATATGTTATCTCTTGCAACTATGAAATAGTCACCTATGCCCATTATTGATTTTTGAAGTAGTATTACTCAATAGAACAGTTAAAGAATTACAATTTTCATTGTTCGTTTTCATTCGAGGTTGACTAAATCCTGAGAAAAATTGATCTATATTTCTATATGTTGGGTAATTATTACCTTGTCATAAATTAGACATCACATTTTTTCTACTTAAATTCACTCACAGTTACTATCTTAGTTTCCTTAGATAGTCTAGTATAGTCACCAGTTACTTCAAACCTTTCCTTGATCTTCCCTGGAGGAAGAATAGATTTAGTTGGATATGAAAACCCTTGTGCCAATGGAGGCCATGTATCCATAGAAGTTAGTCATCGCAAACAACTTGGGGATAGAATCATCTATGCATGGGATTGATTTGAAGCCTTTCTGGTTGGATTATCTCCTTGTGTTGATTTCCTATAGTTTATCCAACAAACTACAATCCCGGGCCATCAAAAAATGGCACTAGAAGAAGGGCCATAACTAAACATGTAAAGAAAAAACATAAGTGAACCTCTTACTCCCATATCACCAATTATGACTAGAAGCCAGGTTCAAGCTTCTATGTCTACATCATGACCTATAGAATGTCAGACAATAGTACCTATTACCCTTGTCTTGGAACCAGTTAATAGAAGACCAATAATTTTCATCATTTCACCAACTAGGTGAACCATCACCCTTGAATAGTAGAGAAAAATTACTCAAGACATAACTGCTAGGGTTGAGCAGAAAATTGAAGCAATTCACAAACTCATAAATTCCTTACCCCTAAATCATTCCATTGATATCTCGCTTGTGAGCACAAGGAATAAAAACACTACTGAATAGGGAGAAACTCCTAAGATCCAAATAGATCAATTGTTTGAGCAGAAAGAATAGTCTCAAGCAAATCCGCATCCAAACTTTCAGTCTGGTGGTCCACCACCTACATCACCTGCTTCGTATTCATCACCATCTAAGGATTCCTCAGATAGTAAAACATATTCAAGTCCTTCTTCATTCGAAGAAGCACCAATGGCTGGGAAACTAAATAGACCCTGGCTAAACTATGATACAGTCTTTGTCCTTAGGAAACAACATAGATTTCCTAAGAACCCTGAGAATTGGATCCCAAAGTTAAGCCCGGATGAGAGATCCCATGATGAGGATCATATTAAGACCTTTATGCAGGCCATTTGATTAAGAAACTTAGTATATGAGGACATGGTATGCAGATTATTCCCTTATCCCTTCGAAGGACAAGATTCCATTTCTTACTTTTCCTTAGAGTCTGGGACTATCAACTCATGGGATGAGTTTTAGAAGATGTTTCTCCAAAATTTTGGGGATGACAATAACCCCGAGGATCTTGTCATGGATTTATCCTCTTTGAGGATAAAGGGAAAATAAAGAGTGAAGGGTTTTGATCAAAGGTTTTATTTTTGAAGAATAGGATTCTTGTTAGTGTTTTTCCTGTGGAAGAGTTGTTAGTTGCTTACTATATTAAGAGTTTACCTACTCCCATCGCTGTGTGGGTGAAAAGGGCACATAAATTTACTCTACAAGAAGCTTTTGTAGAAGCCATTTATCATAGAAAGATATGTTCCTCCTAAAAGACAATCCTAATGTCCAAACATACCAGCCTTCTACATCCAGAAGGAGGAAAGATAATTTCCCTAAACCCACAACAACACAATACCCTTTCGAGATCGAAAACATGAAGAAGCTATTGCAAAATATTTCAAATGAAATGGTAGATCTCAAGAGAACTAATAATGAAAATAAGGTAAATAACATAGGTTTGGGAAGGCCATCATTCAGGATACCTTACCAGCCTCCTCAACATCAATGTCCTCCGAACTCTAAAGAAACATTGACCTCTGATGAGATTTACTCTAGTTCTAAGGCCCTAACTTTTAGACCACAAATTTCCCATGATGACACTAGAGACAGTTCACAAGGAGCTACAAATTATATACCTACTAATGAAGAACAATATCAACATCTAAACACCATCAATTGTTTTTTAGAACTACCAATGTCAAAAGAAGGAGATGAATTTGAAGCCACATTTGATCTACAACACTCCTATAACACCAGGAATAAAGGTCAAACATTGCAGGAGAATCCACCAATAATGTCCACTTCTAATACAGGTAGAGCAACACCTCCAAGAGAAAAGGTAATTCCTAAAATAGAATAAATTTGATTGATGATCTAAACAGGGATAAAACTAATATTTCATTATTTGAACTTTTCAAAATACCCTCTATGAGGGAGAATTTACCTAAAAGTATATTTTTTAGTAAATCAAGAGAAGTTCAAAACAATAATTTAGAAACTTGTGCAAAGCATGATAGTCAGAAGCCTAGTATAAAAATGTTTCCCCCTTTCCTACTCACTTTTGAAAATTTCAACAGTAACTTCCACAATTGTATGATTGATTCAGGAGCATCATTTAATGTCATGCCAATATTTGTATGCAGGAAATTAAATGCAACCTAGGAATCTTGTTCAACCCAAATAGTTCAATTGGATAGGTCAAGAGTTAAGGTCATATGTGAACTAAAGAATGCCCTTTTGACATTATATGTAGATCCTAGGATTCACCAGACAGTGGAAATTGTTGTTTGTGATATTCCTGAGACCTATGGTATATGTGAATGAACAGGGATTGGTTAGAGAATCTTAAGGGATACTTTGCTACTGACTAGTCACATTTGTGGCTTCCTTATAATGGGAGACCAATTCAGATTAAAATTGTTAGGGAACCTTTTATGAAGAAAATAGTCACAGATCTTAATGATCCTAGTGAACCTGCAGTTTTCATTAACTCGGCCATAGAACATTACACCTTTAAATATTTCTTTGGGAGCTTGTCTGCTGATTCCTCCCCTGTCGAGGATGTTGATAATTTATCAAAGATCAATAACTACACAGCTGTCCCATTCACTAGTGATATTGCACATTATGTATATAATGTTAATACAAATTTTATGTTAGATTTATCTTCTTGGAATTTATTTTTTGATGGATCTAAATCCAAGGGTGGTGCTGGTGTAGGTTGTGTACTAATAGATCCAAAAGGCACCAAACTAATGATTGTCTGTCGAGTTGAATTTGAATGCACAAACAATATTTCTGAATATGAGGCTCTTGTACAGGGGCTCGGGAAAGTGATAGATCTAGGTTCTCAAGTGATAGAATGCTACAGTGATTCCGTGATCATAGTCAAGTAGGTAAGGAACAAGATCCATTGATTATCCCCTCATTTTCTTAATTATCAAAAATTGGTTAGGGACATGACTAATTCCTTTGAAGCTTTTAATATTAAATCTGTCCCTAGATCATAATACTTTGATATAGATCTTTTAGCCAATACTGCATCCAAGGTCATTCCCCTAGAAGGTCTGTCCCTTGATACTTTTTTGATCGAACAGATGTACAGACCCTATATTCCTGATAATGTGACCAGTTAGAAATTTTTTGATGATGACCTTCAGATTTTAGACTTCTTAACAACCTAGGATACCTTTAAGGATGTAGCCATAGATGAGGTTGAAAATCACAAGTCTTTATCTGACCATAGTTTCCCTTCCACCATGATTCCCAAGTCAGTTATCAATATGGACAAGTACTATAACTTGCATGATAAATTTAAAGGTAACCCTAACTGCACGACAAACAGTTCTTCTCTCATCTTTAAACTGTCAATCTTGGAAATGAGAAAAATCCTCAACTTATTAACATAGGGCTTATCTGTTCCCTAGAGGAAGAAAGGCATTTAGTTAAATGTTGTAAAGAATACAAAGATGTGTTTGCATGAATTTATGATGATTTGAAAAAATTTGACTCCTCTACCATGCAACAAACTGTATACCTTTAAAGCATGACGCAAAACCCTATCAACAAAAGTTGAGAAAGATGCATTCAAGTATTGAACCATCCATTAAAAATGAACTTGAGAAAATGTCAAAATCCAATATCATTTTCCTAGTAAGACACACACAGTGGATCTCTAACTTAGTCCCAATCCGCAAGATGAATGGGGAAATAAGATTGTGTGTGTATTTTCGCAATTTAAACAGAGCATTCGAGAAAGACAATTACCTTGTTCCTTCAATGGAGCAGATACTGCAAAAAGTTTCATTATTAGAGATGTTTTCCCTACTAGATGGTTTCTCTAGTTATAATAAGGTATTGGTCACATCCTTCGATCAAATTAATACTTCTTTTAGAACACCTTGGGGCACATTTTCCTACATAAGAATGCCATTCAGACTGATCAACGCTGCTGCAACATTGCAAAGAGATATTGACATAGCCTTCATAGGTTTGATGCAAAATTCTGTTGCTATTTATTTGGATGACAACAATTTATTCAAAGAAATGACATGATCATCTGTTTGCACTAAGACAGGTTTTTGAAACATGTCAAAAGTATGGCATGAGTCTCTGAATTCGAAAAAGTCAATTTTTGCAGTTACATAAAGTAATATTCTGGGTTTTATTTTTTTCAAATATGGAATGATAATTGACCCAGAAAGGACAGACACTATTGCAAAAATTGGACTCCCCAGTTAGAAGAAATCCTTGCAATCTTTTCTTGGTAAGATAAATTTTGTTAGGAGGTTTGTACCAAATTTTGCACAGTTTTTTAGGCCATTGCAAGATCTAATTAAAAAATATGTTTTATTCAAAAGGATGCATTTATTAAGATTAGGAAATCTATTATGGATGCTCCTACATTAATTTCCCTATATTTTGACTAGGATTTCATTCTAGATATGTTTTCCACTATTTTTTCTTATGCTGTTGTTTTGACTCAGAAACATGCATGGGGCATAGAGATCCCCATTTCATTTATGAGATCCACATTCAAAGGGGCTGAATTGAACTATACATAGATTGATATACAAGCCTATATTGTCTATAAATATACCAAACATTTTAGGCCTTATTTATTGAAATATAAAACAAGAGTGGTTGTCCCCTATGCAACTATAAGAAATATTCTGATTAGGAGAGAAGTGATCCCATTAGATGATTGCGATTCAGGAATATGATTTGGAAATCAAGCCTGCCAAGATTATTAAAGGGAAAGGCTTGTCCTTTCTAGTATCCCATTCAAACGACCCAGAGCAGGAACAACAATGGATTCAAGAAGATGATATATCTATAGACACAATTAATGTCAATTCTGCTCCATCTTCTGAATGGTACGATGGTATTAGGATTTATCTTACTCATGGGTATGATCATCCGACCTTAGATATTAAGAAGTGTATTAATTTGAGGTTAAAAGTAACACCTTACCAATTCATTGATAATGTGCTTTTCCAAAGGAATTATGATAATGTCTTCCTTAGGTGTTTAGAAAATCCAGAATATGACAATCTTCTGTTTGATATGCATGCAAGACCTACAGGAGGACATTTTTCAGGTGAAATAACTGCACATAAGGTTTTGAGAGTAGGATACTACTGGCCTACATTGTTTAAAAATGCACATACCTTTGTATGAAAGTGTGAAGCTTGCTAGAGATGTGCTGACTAGGTAAAGAAACCATCCTTTTCCCTCTAGCCTATTACTATCCAATTTCCATTTCAGCAATGGGGATTGGATTTTGTTGGCCCCATTACTCCTCCCTCTTCGTTGCAGCATAAGTATATCTTAATTGCAACAGATTACTTTACTAGGTGGGTAGAAGCAATTCCCCTCAGAGTTGCTAATACAAACCGAGTTGTATTTTTTTTTAGAGAGTAATATTGTCACCAAGTTTGAAGTCCTTGAGTCTTTGGTATTTGATAATGCATCATATTTTAATTCCATTTATATTACACAATATGCCCTTGAAAAAGGGATCAAAGTGAAGTATTATGCAAACTATTACCCACAAGGGAGTGGCTTAGCATAATAGTCCAATATAAATTGTGTATCAACATATCAAAGAAAACTGTGGCTGCACACCACAAATAATGGCACACTAAGCTCTTCAATTCCCTATGGGCAGATCGAATCACTCCTAAATTTTCCATAAAAAACTCTCCTAACTACCTTTTTTATGGCTTGGAATCTATCCTACCATCAAACCTCCTCCTTCCATCATTACAAATAGCACAATATCTCTCAAAGGATGATGAATCTTCTCCTCTTTAGAATTGAATTGACACATTTGACACATTGCTTAAACTCGAAGAGGAGAGAGAGAAATCTAGAAACAAGTTGTATCAACATCAACAATTGGTTAAGAGGTGGATTAATGAGAAGTCTTCGAATGAATGCGATTTTTAGGTTGGGGATCTGAACCTGAAATGGGACAAACCCGACAAAGATAAGAATGACTATACCAAGTTACAATGTTTGTGATTGGGGCCATTCACTATTACCAAAAATATTGGCCTTGGTACTATCTGGTTACAAAAACTGGAAGGCTTCCTTGATACCTATCCAATGAACATCCAACTCCTCAAAAGTATTTTGTTTGAGGTGAGGTTTTTCTTATCTATACATAGGTGTTTTTTTATTGGATTTTTATGGTTTATTTTATTCTTTGAGTGATTTTTCTTTTGTTTTACTTTTTTCACAAAACATGGTATTTACACAGCAATTGGTTACAATTGGTGCTTGGATTATATTCAAGATTTCTATCTGAGGGATTTAAATTTTAATATGTCAGAAAACCTTTACTCAGTTCATATCTAAAATAATGCCTTCATGGGAATACAATCTAAGATCTATGCCAACTCTTTCAAAATTGAGTCTTTCCTTCCTAGAATCACTACATTTACAAACCTTTATAATGATGATTGAAATTTTAGAAGTAGTTTGCTTTTCCTATTAGATGCCTCATTGGTGTTTGGTAGTAAATATTTGCAGCCTCCTTAACCTTTGTTCTTTTTTGATCTCACCTTGGTCACCTAGAAAATTATTAAAACCACCTAAATAATTGTAAATTGCAAGATAGGGGGTCTTATCATAAGCCATCCTATAATGTTCATATACATGTTCAGTGAATGACGTGACCACCAGATGTTTACCAACCAGGGTAATGACTTGCAATTTGCATTGTAAATAATTTTGTTTTTTCTTTTGTTTCAACTACAACTTGTTGTATTCAAGGACATGGGGTCTTATCACAAGCCAATCTGACCATGTTCATAGGTCCTATTTTGGATTGGAATTACTGACAGGTGGTTACCAATCCATAGTAATTTATTTTGGTGTAAAAACTAAAATACAAGGAGTCTCCTGACAGAGCTAGCTTGTTCAATCTCCAGGTAGGATTTGTGTGTGGCATTTCACCTTACCGGGGTAGTGGTCTTATTTCAACTAAGCTGTTGTTTGTTTTTGTTAAAAAAAGGAGAAAATATATATGTAACCTTGTGTATAATAAATCTGTGTATATGATGATGAATAAAATCATTAATAAATAGTCCTATTCAAGGTGGTTATTGGTTTGATGGTTTTGAAATAGATCAAGGTTTCTCCCAGAGGTTTATCAAAAAATACCCTCCTCTGCTTACATCTTTCTTACAAGGATACCTTGTTACTTCTGAATCTCTTTCATCCGTTGAGTATTGCTATCAGTGATTTTTGGCTGGGGATATGACAATTGTATTACTTCAGCTAGATCCGGTTGTACTCATACGGAACCCACTATTGATTATAAACTTAAATATGTTTTCTAATTGACATATCTCATTTAAATTCTTAAGTCAAATTGTACAGAGATAACTGCTTCACCCAACAAGTCACCATTTGTTGCTGGCAGCAACAGATCCCATTTTAGCGGCTAAATGGGAGCCCCATTCATTTACTAAGGTAATATTTAAGGTTATGTTTTTCCCATGGGGTATTACTTATTCCTATTGTAAGTATTATGTTTTGAATTTTAATAAATTTTAACCAAATCCTTATTTTTTTTGGTTTTGTGGATTGCGGGAGCAATTTTTTGTTTGTCATTTATGTTTTCCCACAATCGACATTTCGCAATCTGCAACACAGATAGCGGAATTCCTTTTTTTTGGAGGTTTTAAAAAATGATTTCCCATAATCCGCAAATGCAGATTGCAGTTGTTGAAATTTCTTTGTTTTATTGTTTTTTCCTTTTCGCAACTCGCAAACGCGGATTACAAAATTTGGAAAATATTTTCATGAATAAAATCTATTTTTTCGGTTCCACAACCCGGAATTGTGGGTTGCAAAAATTGAAAACTCAATAGATAATAAAATTTCAAAATTGCATTCCTGCAATTCCGCAACCCGCATTTGCGGATTGCGAAAATCAAAAGTTGAAGAAATTTGTTAAAGTTCATTTCCACATTTGG
Source organism: Pseudotsuga menziesii (assembly GCA_001517045.1). Lineage (NCBI taxonomy): Eukaryota > Viridiplantae > Streptophyta > Pinopsida > Pinales > Pinaceae > Pseudotsuga > Pseudotsuga menziesii. The sequence continues at coordinate 43,448 of LPNX011123077.1, forward strand.
TATTCTGGTATAATTTCTCAACCATTGATTCTTTCAAAATATACAACGTATATCTATTTCACCGTTGGGCTTGGTTTATTTCAATCATTTGAATTTACAAACTGTTCACCACTTTAACTTGCAATTTTTACTACGCTTAAGATTTTACTATGATTTTCTCATCGAGCCCACAAATACTCCTATTTTCGAGCTATATACGGGTAAGTTTCTCAAATTTCTAGATTTTCACCGACTAAATCTTGTTACTTTTATTTCGGATAAATATTAATTATGGTCACCAAATTTGTATCAGAATTTACCTCCCAACTTGTAAATATGTCCAGATCTACAAGATCTAATATTGCTCTCAATGAGTAGTAGAGTAAGGACCCAAATGCAGACATCTCCCTAACACCAGTGAATGGGTGTCAGAAACTTACTACCTTGACTGGTCCCGAATTTATTCTATTTTTGACAATGATGGTTTTTGTACCATTACTCATGAACAATCATATTTTAACAATATCAATAAATCCCAACTCCACTGTATTGTAACCAGACCTCCATTCATGCCTTACAAGGGCCCGCTCAAGTGGGAACTTGACCATCCAAACCCTAAAGAAAGAGCCTTTCAAGACCACACACAGACCCATATAACTTATTTTCACCTTGAGATTTTTGCAAGAGCGTATGCTCTTAACCCACGACAACAGTTGTTGAATGCTCAATTTTTAGATTCTACAACGAACTAGTTCAATTTTGAAGAAATGATAAAATCCTGAATAGAAAACTCCATGGAGTTCATCCCTAAAGATGATAAATCCTATCCCATTTCTTGGTTTAGGGAACCATTCTCTTTGCTAGTAGAAATTCTATCTAGGTTGTATAGGCTACCCAATTGCACTATGTTTAAAGATGAGTGGGCTCCCATTGCTCATCATGTATTGACTACATGGAAATCCATTAATTGGGTGTAAATTCTGTCAATGGTTTTGAAGGAAGATATAGAGAAATATCAAAATAACCTGACGTCCATGAAGCCTTCATTCTATTTATCAGGGTATGTAATGGACATCTATTGGGAAACATCTCCATTCCTAACAATGAGATGGAATTGGACAAGGACTTCACCTCCTATTCACATATACTGCTAAGATTTGTGGGAATAAAATTTTGTTTCTCACATTTATGACATTTGTGACCACTTATTTGTGTCAATTTATCAATTTTTTTTTAAAGGGGATGCCCCCACTTTCTTAGAAATGGCCCAAGTGCTAATATCACTCATGGGGAATTGGTATGTGGGGGAATATTTCTCCTACATCCAAATTTAGGGTAGCAACACTGTGTATCTGCTGCCAAGGATAGTGCTAGAAAGGATGGTGCTTCAAGAGATATCCTTTCAAACCATCATTGACGAGGTCTTGCCGAAGCTCGCAGCAGCCAAGAGGAAGTGTTGGCCTAAGTTTCCACTTATTTTGGGATTCCTAACTCTGCAAAATTCCACACATGCTACCATTCTGGGAAAAGGTATCGCTTCAATGAAATAAGGGGAGGCACCTAATATGATGGATGATCCCAAGCCATTCTTGGCCAACAACTTTGTATAGTAGCATACAAAAATCATGTACGTTTATGAGGAAAATCCTAATGATTAAATTTATAGAGGTGCTAATGACTTTTCAAAGGTGGTGAGTAGAATCCCTATGCTGCATTATCCCCCGCCAATGAGTTATAACACCAAAGGTGGAAAGTCATGACTTGAGTGGATGAGTCTTCACCATTTTGACTGTCAAACTTATGAATGAAGATGCTTTCTCAATTTCATAGGGGAAGAAGTGAAGATACGAGCCTCTGTATGAAATATAGGTGCATTTATATCCCTTCTAGTTCTAGTTAAATTTAAGAACTTAGGCATGTAATAAATATTACCTTGATCCATGCCCTAGATTTCACCCATGCAAAATCAACAAACATGTATTCTTCAGGTGAAATTTTTAGACTATCAGTGTGCTTGAATTATCACGGTGAGGATTTGTAACTGGATTCCTTTCAGTACCTCATTAACATCATGATGATACCTGATCATCATCCCTAGATCTCGAAGGCTTCATTCACTTTTAACCTATCCCCCTAGTGGATTTTCCCCCAATTGTTTTTGTTGTGTCAAGATTTTAGCCTCCTACCCTATTGATTGTATCTATAATTAAATTTTTAGAAAGTAGGATTGGTACTTACAGTGTTGTATACTTACACCTCGTGTTTTAGGTTGAGGTAGTAGGGGGATGTTACACTTAACCTACTCTAGCCTAGCCTAACCTACTCTATACTAGCCTAATCTGGCCTAACCTACTATACTCTAGCCTACTCTACTCTATCCTGGACTTACCTACTCAAGACTAGCCTACTCTACCCTAGCCTAGTCTACTCTAGCCTACTCCATCTTACCTAAATATAGCCTACTCTAGCTTATCCTATCCTATTCAACCATATCCTATCCTACCCTGCCCTACTCTAGCCTAACCTACTCTAGCTTATCCTAGCTTACTCTAGCCAACTCTAGCCTAGCCTAGCCTAGCATACTCTAGCTTATCCTATCCTACTCTAGCCTATCCTAATCTAGCCAACTCTAGCCTAGCCTAGCATAACGTACTCTAGCTTAGCCTATCCTACTCTAGCCTAGCCTACTCTAGCTTAATGTAACCTACTACAGCCTAGCCTATGCTATCCCACTCTACATAGCCTATCTTACTCTACCCTAGCATATGATAACTTGGCTTACTCTACCATAGCCTAGTCTAACATATCCTACCATAGCCTACTTTATCCTAGCTTACTTTAGCCTAGCTTAACCTACTCTAGCATAGCTTAGGAAACTATAGAGTAGGCTACTCTAACCTAGCCTACTCTACACTATCCTACTCTAGCCGATGCTAGTCTATCCTATCCTATCCTAGCTTAACCTAGCCTAACCTAACCTACTCTAGCCTAGCCTTACCTAGCCTACTTTCTCTTAGCCTAGCCTATTCTAGCCTAGCCTACTCTATCCTAGCCTAGTCTAACCCATCCCACCTAGTATACTCTAACCTACCCTACTCTATCTTAGATTAACCTAGTCTAGCCTAGCCTAGCCTAACCTACTCTAGACTAGCCTACCCTTCCCTAGTCTAACCTAACACACTCTAGCCTAACCTACTCTAGCATAGCATAGCCTAACCTAATATAACTGAGCCTATCCTATCCTATGCCACTCTATATAGCCTATCCTACTATATTCTATCCTAGGCTAACCTGGCCTACTCTAGCCTAGCCTAGTCTAACTTAGCTTACCCTACCCTATTCTATTTCAGGTTACTCTATCCTATCTTAACCTACTCTATCCTAGCCTAGCCTAGTCTACTCTATCCTAGCCTAGTCTAATCTATCCTACCTTATCCAACTTTATCCTTTCCTACTCTATCCTAGCTTAACATACTCTAGCATAACCTAACCCAATCTAGACCAGTGTGGTCTAGCCTAGCCTACTCTAGGTTACTCTAGTCTAGCCTACTCTAGGTTACTTAAGTCTAGCCTTGCCTAGCCTATCCTAGCCTAGCCTAGCCTACTCTAGCCTATCATATCCTAGCCTACTCTAGCCTAGCCTACTCTATCCTACCCTACCCTACTTTAGCCTAGTGTACTCTAGCCTACTCTAGCCTACCCTACTTTAGCCTAGCCTAGCATGGCCTACTCTTGCCTAGCGTACTCTAGCCTACTCTAGCCTAGCCTAACCTACTGTAACCTATCCTAGCCTAGCTTATCCTAACCTACTCTACTCTACCCTACACTACTCTAGTAGAGCCTACTCTAGCCTAGCCTAGCTTATCCTAGTCTAGACTAGCCTATCCTACTCTAGCTTAACCTAGACTACTCTAGACTAACCTAGCCTACCCTACCCTACTCTAGCCTACTTTAGCCTAGCATATTCCAACCTAGGATACCCTAGCCTACTCTATCCCATCTTGCCCTAGCCTAGCTTTACCTACTCTACACTCTAGACTAGCATAGTCTAGCCTAAGCTACTCTAGCATTGTGTAGCCTATCCTATTATATCCTAAACTACTCTAGCCTAAACTAACCTAACCTACTCTAGCTTAACTTAGCATAGCCTATCCTACTCTATCCTAGCTTACCCTATCTTAGCTTAATCTACTCTAGCCTAGCCTAACCTACGCTAGACTAGCCTACCCTACCCTACTCTATCCTACTCTAGCGTAGCATATTCCAACCTAGGATACCCTAGCCTACTCTAGACTATCCTACTCTATTGTATCCTACTTTACTCTACCTTAGACTATCCTTCTCTAGGCTAGCCTAGCCTACTCTACCTTAGCCTCGCCTACTCCGACCAGGCCTAGCCTACTCTAGCTTAGCCTAGCTTAACCTAACCTACCCCAATCTACTCTATGCTAGCCTACTCTAGCCTAGATTACCCTCTCCTAGCTTAACTTACTCTAGCCTAGATTACCCTATCCTAGCTTAACTTACTCTAGCCTATCCTAACCAGCTCTAGACTACCCTACTCTAGCCTAAACCACTGTATTATTTCCTACTCTACCCTAGTCTAACCTAGCCTACTCTAGCCTAGATTACCCTATCCTAGCTTAACTTACTCTAGCCTATCCTAACCAGCTCTAGACTACCCTACTCTAGCCTAAACCACTGTATTATTTCCTACTCTACCCTAGTCTAACCTAGCCTACTATTTCCTAACCTAACCTATGCAACTATAGATTATCCTAGCCTATTCTAGCCTAGCCTAGCCTACCCTATCCTAGATTAACTTACTGTACCCTATCCTAACCAGCTTTAGACTAGCCTACTCTAGCCTAAACTATATTTTTTCCTACTCTATCCTAGTCTAACCTAGCCTATTATTTCTTAACCTAACCCATGCTACTATAGGTTATCCTAGCCTATTCTAGCCTAGCCTAGCTCACTATATCCTATCTTAGCCTAGTCTATCTTAGACTCGCCTACCCTAGCCTACTTTATCCTAGTAGACTCTAACCTAACTTAACCTACTCTAATCTATCCTAACCTACTCTAGCCTTGCTTAACCTAGTCTAAGCTAGCCTAACCTACTCTATCCTAGCCTAGTTTAGCCTAGCTTACTCTAGCCTATCCTAGACTAGTCCAGCATATCCTACCCCACTCTAGCCTTCTCTATATTATCCCAACCTACTCTTTCCTAGCCTAGCCTAGCCTAGCCTAGTCTAGTCTAACCTGACCTACCCTATCCTACTCTATCCTAGCTTACTCTTTCCTAGTTCAATGTACTCTAGCCTAGCCTAACCTACTCTAGACAAGCCTACTCTATCTTGGCCTACTCTACTCTAGCCTAATCTGGCCTACCCAAATCTATCCTAACCTTTTGTATCCTTTCCTACTATATTCTATCCTACCATACTCTAGCATACTCTAGCCTAGCGTAACCTAGCCTACTCTAGCCTTACCTAGCTTAACGTACTCTAGCCTAGCCTAGCTTAACCTACTATAGCCCCTATTGTATCCTAGCATACTCTAACCTACTTTATCATAGCCTAGCCTAGAGAAGCCTACCCTAGCTTAGCCTATCCTACTCTAGCATAACCTAGCCTACCTATCTTAGCCTACTCTACCCTAGTCTAGCTTACTCTAGCCTATTTAAGCCTAGACTACTCTAGTCGATCCTACTCTAGCATACTCTACCCTATTCTAGTCTAGCCTAACAAATTCTAGCCTAGCTTAGCCTACTCCACTCTAGCCTAGCCTAGCCTAGCCTACTCTAGTCTACACTACTCTACTCTACTCTAGCTTAGCCTAATCTAGCGTGTCATATTCTAGCCTAGCCTACTCTCTCCTACTCTATCCTATCCTACTCTTTCCTAGCCTATCCCACTCTATCCTAGCCTAGCCTAGCTTACTCTAGCCTAGCTTACTCTAACCTAGGCCTACCCTAGCATACTCTATCCTAGCTTACTCTAGCCTAGCTTACTCTAGCCTACTCACGACTAGCCTAGCCTACTTTAGCATATCATACTCTATCCTACATTTTCCTACGCTAGCCTAGTATATCCTATCTTATCTTATTATATCGTAGCTTACCCTAAGCAAGGATCCTAACCACAATCCTACCTTGAACACTTCAATTGTAAAGATACAATGTCTAACTTAATGAAAATGCATTTTTTAATGTCAAATACCAAACCACATATCCATTGTTCCATTTGAAATAAAAATTACATAATTTTAATAAAACATACAAAATGTTACAAGTAACTACAACAACAACATAATAAAGAAATTTTCTAAATGTAAATTGCACTCTAAAAATTAGAAAAACCCACATAGAAAATAACTAACATAAATTTAAAATTTATAAAAATTAATAGATAATAAATTTTATACACATTGAAATAGCCTTTATCTAAAAATATTCAATTTAGAATATAATATATATCTTACCATTCAAGTTTATTTATAAATGGTTATTACATAATAAATGTTTTTTAATGTACACAAAATAGTGATATACAAATTTTCTATTTATTTAATAATTAATAAAAAGAAAACTACACACTAATAAAATAAAATAAATAAATCTTTGAACCCTGAAAAAATAATAACTAAATGTTATATAAAAATGTGTTAAAGAAAGACTAAATTGCTTGCCACTACCAACATATAGATTTTTATTGAACAATTAATTATAATAAATATTTTATTCTAATAAAATAAAACTAATAAACCTTTCATTCTTGGAAAAAGTCATAACTAAATTTTATATAAAAATGAAATATTCTAAGAAAATAAAAACTAATAATAAATCTTTGATTCTTAAGTATTACAGGAAAGTGAAAAAAAGAAGAAGCTAAATATCATATAAAAATGAAGGAAAAATTAAATTACTTTACTAAAATAGATTTTTATTGAACAGTTTATTATGAAATATAAATTTATGAATATGAACAGTTTATTATGAAATATAAATTTATTAAAACTTTAATGTGAAAACATTTCCTTCAAAACAAACAATAAAAATCACCGGTTATTTGTTTAAAAAATATAAATAATGAGTCTGATAACACATGGGAATAACAAAAAGCTAAATGATGTCAGAAAAGGTCAACCATTAAACTATTCATAATATCTATTAAAAATTTTCATCAAATTAAAAAATAAAAACCATCCGGAATGGAAGAATGAATTAGCCCGAATCTATGAGATCATGTGGCTCTTTCAAACTTGGTGCGTATCTGTGAGATCATGTTGTTCTTAAAAAACCCAAAAAAACTGAGGACAAAAAACCAAAAATTGTGGACCAAAAAACAAAAAAATCCTGTGGCTCAAATTCTCTATCCATGGCTTCCTAACTTATTTTAAGGGCTTGAATCGTTACCTGAGCCTTTTCCATAGCCATGGCATCATGGTTAAAATAATGTGAGAGAAGGAAACATAACCCGAAGCCATACATAGCTGTAACCCAGAGAAAAATATGGTTAAATCCTATTTGATACTCGTTTTCCGTGCTCCATCAAGCTGTTCTGGTTAATGGCAGTTTGCAATAACATTTCAATAAAAATAAAATAAAATGGAGGCTATGGATGAGATTTGAGATAAACAGTGATGGGTTAATAACGCTGAATGAATTTACAGAAAGGAATGTTTCTAATGTTTAAGTAAAGGGTTTCAGAGGGCTTGATTTCATTCATATGGAAGAATTGTCTTCGTTCCTTTCTCTATACTTGCATCCGAACAGAACAGAGACAACCTCAAATATTTGCAATCCGAACAGAACAGAGCCAAATTGATAGAATGAAAGAAAATATATGAGCGAGATTTTAGATAACAAGATATTAAGATTGTTGAATGTACATACGATGAAAAGTAGGGTTTCCTAGCAGAGTAGAGAAAATAACAATAACATGTACCTTTGAGTTGTTCAACCGACCTTCTCTTGAAGTTGTTTGGTACAGGACCTGATCCAATTCAAACAAGGATTTTCCATGACATGAGGCATGAGAGAAGGTAACATAACCCAGAGCCATACCTGTAACTCAAATTCGTTCGTAGAGGGTTTTGAAGGGCTTAAATCGTATCGGATAATCGTTTGCCTTGCTCCATCAACTCTTCTTGTCAATGGAAGTTTGCAGCGAGATAAAAAGGAGGCCGAAGCACAGGCGTCATCAAGAAACGGCACGAGCCGCTCCCTCACGAGCTCCTGCACGGACCTGGCCATGAAGACCTTGATATCCAAGAATTGAACTGCAGATTGGTCGTTCGGCGTCCGCGTTGAAGATCCCGTTGCTGAGGCTCACGAAATTGGAGAAGTAGAGCTTGAGCATGTCGTCCGTCACGACGCAGAAGAGGTACGTTCTCCGGCACTGGATCAAGTTCTCGATCACCCAATCGTAGAGGCCAAATCAGAGGACACTTCATGTTTCTATGGATAAAATAATGGCATACAATGTATCCCACGACGGCTATTCCTTTGACCGCGGCTTTCATGTGAAACGACGCAGAACATTTTGGAAAAATATTAGCAGAAGGATATGAATCGTAGACACGGTACCCTACGATTCACAAGGACTCCGAATAGAAGAGAGCCATAGAAGAGAGCCAACATAAAAGAGGAGGACAACCATAAATCTTTCTGAGTCTCCCTTCAATGGATAGTTTTGGTTTTTCCTTTTTCTCTTCAACGGATAGTTTTTCCTGTTTTCAAGATTTACTTTATTCAAGATTTGGGTATCATACTTCTTCAACAGATAGTTTTTCCTGTTTTCAAGATTTACTTTATTCAAGATTTGGGTATCATACTTCTAAGATTTTGTGCCTTTTCTATTAACTTTTTGAACATTTGTGTTTTTTTTAGGTTTTTATTTCCTATTTTATAGGATTTAATATCTTTCATAAATAAGATTAGATGTACCTTTTATTTATTAAATACTTTTATTTATTTTATAGGATTTAATATCCCACATTTCAGTAAATAAGATTAGATGTATTTTTTATTTATTAAATATTTTGTTTATTAAATAATTTTTTTGAGATTTTTTTTTAATTTATATAAAAAGTTTTATTTTTAATATAGTTTAATTCATGTTCTAATAAATAAATGGTTTAACCATTTATAAAGGGTGGAGATACAAATATTTCACTTTATTCACATATCTTTGAAAAAAACTTTATAACTTGTTTGACATTTTTTTCTATTTTAGTTCATGATTTGATAAAGAAGCAGTTTAATTCATGAAAGTGAGGATACAAATATTTCACTTTATTCTCATATCATTCAAAAACAATTTGGCTTTACATTAAACAAAATCTCACAATGTCTTAATACCATAAAATTATCTATTATTAACTACATTAAAGATATTTGATTCTAAAAGCTATATCAGTTAATTTGTTTTGATCCAATATTTACATTTTAGAATAACTCCAAAGAGCATCATATATTTTATAATAGTCATGTCTATATCTATTTTGAATTTTATTTGTTTTTGTTATTAGGTGAAATTCTATTCTATTTATTTATATTTTCCATGCATAGAGAAGAGTCTAAGAAAGTCTTCTTACTTGTTGATGATTTTGCTAACTCATTTATATTTGACACTTTGTTATTTGATGGAGGATTTGTAAATTATTATTTGAATAGAGAATTTGAATTATATAACATATCATTTGCAAGATCCATTTGGGTTTCTAGTGTTTAAGAAATTATTCCTTTTGTAAGTTTTTGATATCTTATGATTCTATTCTATTAAGGTTGGTAATACTTATAACACACTTGAAGCAATTGAAGTTGCTTCAAATATATACCATATTTTATTAAGGATTTAAATATCACATTCAAAGTTTTCTTTTTTAGGAAATTATAACTAGTTGGCCCATATTTTAAGTAATATTTTTCAATTAATAAATTTTTAAAATTACTTTTACTATTTTAGAGAATATCATTTATTATGAATGTTTAGGTTACAATTATTAATGAACTTTTACTTCAAAAGTAAATATTTATTATTATTATGGTGGTCATTCCAAGATTTGTAATCCCATAAGTTATTTTCATTCCTATGGCATGATTTTTGGTTGAAAGTGAGGGTCTAAGGCCATACCAATTTCCCCTATGGATCATGTTCAAAGTGTGATTATGTAGACTACCACGTAGGGCCTACAAAGGGAGTGTTTATCCTAGGAACATAGTCAATGTTTTATTGACTAGCGTAGACACAAAAACACATCTTATCTAGGCTTTTAGCTCAAGTTTTGAATCCCAAATCATGATAAAGGACATGAGAACCATCTATGTTGCTTAAAACCTAGAAAGACTCACTCTACATGAAGTTTTTGGTTGATTTGGATGGTGTGCATGACCCATGACCTAGAAAGGCCTCTTTTAGTCCCTAAGATGTGATGCTCCTCCTCTCAAAATTCCCACAACCCCAAGAATCATCCTAAATGCTCAAAATTTTTAAATGGCATCCACATAGTAAATATAGGTCAAACATTCCTTTGTAAGAATGGTGTAGTGATTCTAGATCATGTCCATAGTCCATAACCTGTAAAATCCTTTTTTACTCCCTAATATTGTTGTGTTCTTCCTCACACAATCTACAAGGCCCCAAGAACCATCCACATTCCATAAAAACTCAAAATGATGGCCATATGACATGTTCTCAAACTATGCTTTTGCATGGGTGAGATAATGCTATGAGAAGCACAATTGATGCATAAAACCTAAATAATAATTCCCATACAACACATGTACACCAAATATTCCCTTTACAGAGTATGTGTAATACTTTGGATTGTGTCCATGGTTCATTACCCCTAAAAGGCTCTTTTATGCCCTAATATGCTAGTGTTCCCCCTTTGACGATGCAAATGGCCCTAAGAACCATCCTATATTAATATGAGTAGTAAGGAGTTGTATTAATATTACTTAAGGAGTTATAGGGGTTAGTGTGATTTGGGGAATAGTTCCATTGGGATAATAATGGTTAGGGTTTAAGTGTGTGAAGGGGACTCGTTGTAGTTATGGGGCATTGTTTGTTCAAGGTTGTACTAGTCAAGGATTAAGGTGTTTTAGGGGATGATTTCCATGCCAAGTGTCCTAGGTGTTAGATGGTGTAGTGTGTAAGGGGATAGAGGGGTTAGTATATATTGTTGCAATGTTTTCCTTATGATAATGAATAGTCAACAAGGTGTGTTGACATGGATTAGTTTCTTAGGAATTCATTGCATTTACGGTCGATTTTCCTAGATTCAAACTTGTTATAAGGGTTTAAGTTGTTTTAGGGGCTCATTACCATGATAAGGGTTCTAAAAAGGTGAAGTGTGTATAAATTTATATGAGTCAATGTTCATTGGAGGAATGTGCATCCACGAGCCATAATGAGTAGGGGTAAAAAATGAGAATGAGTGTGATTGTGTTAGGGAATCATTTGATTTATGGGGAAACTCCTATTTGAGATTGTAATTGTTACGGGATAAAATGGTTTATGGGTTTATTTTCAAGTAATAATTGTTGGTGTGATTTCCAATTGACCCAAGTTTAGATCCTTTGTTTGTCAACAAAGTCCGAGATATTGGACCACCAGAGCATCACTATATCAATGAAACTTATGACATAGATGAAGCATCATGTGAGATATCCATTAGGAAATACCTTAACCATATTTCTACAGTTATGTTAGAGATTTCCTTTGTACTGTATTATGAGGTCACTCGACTGAAACTAGGAAACATACCTATGTTTTCATACATTCATTCAAGATGATCTCCTATGGATCCATTTACATATATAACAATATGTAACATAAAGCATAACATACATTAAATATTATTCCATATGATTATATAACTAGATGTGTGACACATAAATATAAGTTTATTCACAACAAATCGACTCATTCACAACAAATATTCATTCGATAGAAACAAAGATATCAAAGACACATTTAAACAAGGTTTAACGTGGAAACCCATGCGGGAAAATCACAAAGGTGATATTCATGTGGCATGAGAAATGGTTTAGCACCTTTGTTTTGTGCACACAACTTGTAGACTCTTCTCTAGATCTTCTTTACAATTCATGTATTCTTTCTTGTCTCATGCTCTTTGGTTTGGGTCCCTCTCTCTCTCTTTCTGCATATATTCTTCTTAGTCTATGAATGAGCGATATTATGATCCACACACAACTTGGATCGATTCTTTTATGATTTTACACTTCTTGATTTACCGTCGACAAAACCTCAACTGTGTGTCAACACGTTGTCTTTCTAATTTAACCCATCCTATTACATCTCATAATAGGCATTATCGTCCCAAATTACAATCATTGTTTATTCCCAAAAGCATACTATCAGTATAAATGATTCTTTTCCAAAAATAAGTTGAACTCCTTCTTTCGACTTGCTTTTCTCCTCTTTTGTTGTAGATTCTTCTGCCGTAGCCTTTTCTCTCCTTGCGGCCAAACTCTTCATCTTTTCGAGAAAAAATCTATCCAACTTTTCCTAGGGCCAACTCACTCCCAATAATCACATGTGGCTCATCCATAGCCATATTAGTACATGATCTCATTCAGCGCGACCTTTCTCTAAAAATCCTGAAATATTTTCACAACTTGTTATGTTTCTTGTCGCACCTCTTCATGTGTTTTCTTCATTTGTTCTACAAGTTTAGAACTGATATGTTCTAAAGTTATCAGTATTTTTGAACCCAAATCTTGTCACACCTTCTGATGAACAGGTTTAATAATACCTGTAACATTTCCTGCTTTTGCCTATAACTTTGCGACACAATCTGTTCTTTTTTACTGTTGTGTTCACAGTATCACTACTTGCTGCTATAATTTGTTCATATCAGCAGACTTGGATTTTTGATCCACTATTGATGGCTTCTTTAGTTGATTAAAGTCTGCTTTATCAGCATGCAGCTTCTATGTTACTTGTTCTACATCTACATCGTCGATCAAGGCTTCCTATGATTGAGAAATATGTTCGATTGCTTTGACACAAAGTGCATGTACTTCTTCAATATTTTGTGCATCCTCAATTTCTACCTTCCTTTTCCCTTCAATTACCTCTAGAGGTGTAATGGGAGTTATCTTTGATTCCAACTTTGCTACCCTCTTATGGAAGTTCTCAGCCATTTCTTCAAGTCGAAATAATTTTTATTCTGAGAACATCTCTGGTGTAATGCATTCATCTATGAAGTTGCTACAATTGCGTGTAACAACAACATCCATTCGCTTCATGCCATCTTGTTAGGTTTTTGATTTATGTTCTATCTCCTTTATCGTATTCTTCAGCAATGAGATGATCTTATTTGATGTCTCAAGCTTTCCAAATATATCCCGCTCTCTTGTATTCATTTATTCTACTGTAGCTTGCTACATTGTATGCAGTTGATACATTAGTACTATAGAAAAATCAAAAGTTGCATGAAAAATATCCTTGACCACAGCAATGAGCTCCAACATTTCTAATTCAATTTCTTTAGAAATTAGTTGAATTTTTCTTTGGGTCGACGTCGATTGTACTTCACCAGGTCTCTCTTCTGATAGGTCTGCTTCTTCTTACGAAAAAGTTGAATATGGCTTATTGTACTGTGGTAAAATGTTTCTACAGTAAATTTGTAATGTTGATTACCAGTTCTGTATGTCGTTCAACCATCTTTTGGAAGCTTTGATTTTCTACTTCCTCCATCCGATTAAATTTAATGTTATAATCATCAATGGTAAGAATGACAAATCTAGGTTATTTGTCGACCTCCCTCCCCTTACGACTCTTCTCATATTTTCCATATTGTTTTATTTTATCTCCCAACTTTGGGTCTATTAGGGTTGAAATGGATTCATTTAGACTATTAGAGGAAGATCCTCTTAGGATTTCTTCTGCTAGTGGATCTCCTTGATGGCTTACATCCTGCTTGCTCGATGGGTCATCCTGTTGTTTCTCATTTTTTTTCTGAGACTTGATCCTTTGCAACATATATTTTCCATTATGTAGGACAATCCTAAATAATCATGTCAATTTTAGCAGTAGATAGTTGAAACTATGTAGGAAACCACTCGTGTTGTTGATATTGTCGTGGTTCCAAAAATATATGGTGATCCTCGAACGAAAACCTTATAATATTTCAAAACCTTTTGAGGATTTTTGATAGCACATTGAGTCTGGTGGTCCACCACCTACACCACCTACTTTGTCTTCATCACCATCCGATGATTCCTCAGATAATAAAACATATTGAAGTCCTTCTTCATCCAAAGAAGCAAAAATGCCTGGGAAACTAAATAGACCCTAGATAAATCAAGATGTAGTCTTTGTCCCTCAGAAATAACACAAATTGCCTAAGAACATTGAGAAGAGGTCCAAAAGTTCAATCCGGATGAGAGATCCCCTGCTGAGGATCATATTAATACCTTTATGCAGACCATTTGATTAAGAAACTTAGTACATGAGGTTGTAGTATGCATATCATTCCCTTATTCCTTTGAAGGAAAAGCTTCCACTTGGTTCTTTTCCTTGGAGTCTCGGACTATCAACTCATGGGATGAGTTTGATAAGCTGTTTCTCCAAAATTTTGGGGATGACAATACCCCCGAGGATCTTGTCATGGATTTTTCCTCTTTGAGGATAAAGGGAAAATAAAGAGTGAAAGATTTTAATCAAAGGTTTTATTGTTTGAAGAATAGGATTCATGTCATTGTTTTTCCTATGCAAGAGTTGTTAGTTTCTTACTATATTAAGGGTTTACCTACTCCCATCGCTATGTGGGTGAAAAGGGCACATAAATTTACTCTACTAGAAGCTTTTGCAGAAGCCATTTTAGTAGAGAAAGACATGTTCTTCCTAAAAGACAATCCTGATGTCCAAATAGACCAGCCTTCTACACCTAGAATGAGGCAAGATAATTTTCCTAAATTCACAACAACCAAAGACCCTTTCAATATGGAAAACATTGAGAAGCTATTGCAAAATATTTCAAATG
Source organism: Pseudotsuga menziesii (assembly GCA_001517045.1). NCBI lineage: Eukaryota > Viridiplantae > Streptophyta > Pinopsida > Pinales > Pinaceae > Pseudotsuga > Pseudotsuga menziesii. Next base: position 58,451 of record LPNX011123077.1, read on the forward strand.
GCAGGGTAGATCTCAAGAGAACTAATAATGAAAATCATGTAAATAATAGAGGTATGGAATGGCCACCATTTAGGAGACCTTACCAGCCTCCTCAAATCAACCTCCTTGAAACCATGGAGAAACATTGACCTCTGATGACATTTACTCCATTTTTAATGCCCTAACTTCTAAAACAAATTTCACATGATGACATTAAAGAAAGTTCACAAGGAGCTATAAATTCTATACCTCCTGACGAAGAACAAGATCAACACCTAGACACTATCAATTGTTTTTCAGAACTGCCAATGGTAGAAGTAGGAGATGTATATGAAGCCATATTTGATCTACAACACTGCTATAACACTAGGAGTAAAGTGCAAACATCGCAGGAGAATCTACCAACAATGTCCACTTATAATACAGGTAAAGCAACACCTCAAAGAGAAAATGTATTTCCTAAAATAGAATACAATTTGATTGATGATCTAAAAATGACTAAACCTAATATTTCATTGTTTGAACTTTTGAAAATACCCTCTATGAGGGAGAATTTACCTAAAAGTATAATTTTGAATAAAGCAAGAGAAATTCAAAACAATAATTTAGAAACTTGTGCAAATCCTGATAGTCAGAAGCCTAGTATGAAAAGGTTTCCCACTTTCCTACTCACTTTTGAAATTTTCAACAAGAACGTCTACAATTGTATGATTGATTCAGGAGCATCATCTAATGTCATGCTAGTATTTGTTTGTAGGAAATTAAATGCAACTTGGGAATCCTTTTCCACCCAAATAGTCTAATTGGATAGGTCAAGAGTTAAGGTCTTAGGTGAACTAAAGAATTTCCTTTTGACATTATCTGTAGATCCTAGTATTCATCAGACATTAGACAATGTTGTTACTGATATTCATGAGACTTACGGTATTTGGTTGAGCAAGGATTGGTCATAGAATCTTAAGGGATACTTTGCTACTGATTAGTCACATTTGTGTCTACCTTACAATGGGAGATCGAACCTAGATTAAAAATGTTAGGGATCCTTTTATGAAGCAAACAGTCACAAATCTTACTGATCCCGGTGAACCTGCAATTTTTCATTAATTCGGCCGTAGAAAATTACACATTTGACTCTTTATTTGCTAGATTTCTTGCTGATTACTCCCCTGTCAAGGATGTTGATAATTTTTTAGAGATCAATAACTGCACAGCTATCCCATTTATTGGTGATATTGTACATAATGCATATAATGTTAATACAAATTTTAGGTTATATTGATCTTCTTGGACTTTGTTTTTTAATGGATCTGAATCCAAGGATGGTGTCGGTGTAGGTTGTGGACTAATAGATCCAAAAGGCATGAAAATAATGATTTCCCACTCACTTGAATTTGAAAGCACAAACAATATTGCTGAATATGTGTCTCTTGTATAGGGACTCAGGATAGCGATAGATCTGGGTGGTCTAGTGATAGAATGCTATGGCGATTCCGATATCATATTCAAGCAGGTAAGGAACAAGATCTATTTATTATCCCCTCATTTTCTTAATTATCAGAATTTGGTTAGGGACATGAGTAATTCCTTTGAATATTTTACTATTAAATCCATCCCTAGTTCACAAAACTTTGATGCAGATATTTTAGCCAATATTGCATCTAGGATCATTCTCCCAGAAGGTCTGCCGCATGACACTTTTTCCATTGAACTTATGTACAGACCCTATATTCATGATAATGTGACAAGTTGGAAAGTTTTTGATGATGAAATTCACATTTTAGACTTCTTAACATCCCATGATACCTTTAAGGATGTAGCCATATACGAGGCTAAACATGATAAGTATTTATCTAACCATAGTTTCCCTTGCAACTTGATTCCCAAGTTAGTTATCAATCTGTAGATGTATTATGAATTGTAGGATAAATTTAAAGGTAACCCTAAATGCAAGACACACAGTTCTTCTCTCATTTTTAAAATTGTCAATCTTGGAAATGGGAAAAACCCTCAACTTATCAACATAGGGCTTAGTTAATCCCCAGAGGAAGAAAAGGACTAAGTTAAACTCTGTAAAGAATACAAATATGTGTTTGCATTGAATTATGATGATTTGAAAAACTTTGAATCCTCTATCATGCAGCACAATATACCTTTAAATCCTAACATAAAACCCTGTCAGCAAAAGTTGAGGTAGATGCATCCCAGTCTTGAACCATCCATTAAAAAGTAACTTGAGAAATTGTTGAAAGGCAGGATCATTTTCCTAGTAATACACATAATGGATCTCTAACTTAGTCCCCATCCACAAGAAGAATGAGGAAATAAGACTATGTGTTGATTTCCACAATTTAAACAGAGCATCTGAGAAAGACAATTACCTCATTCCTTCAATGGAGTAGATACTGCAAAAATTGTCAGGCTCGGAGATGTTTTCCCTAATAGATGGTTTCTCCGGTTATAATCAGGTATTGGTCACATACTCCTATCAAATTAAGACTTCTTTCAAAACACCTTTGGGCACATTTTACTACAGAAGAATGCCTTTCGAACTGATCAACACTGGTGCAACAATACAAAGAGATATGGACATAGCCTTCAAAGGTTTGATGTAAAATTATGTTGTTGTTTATTTGGATGACATAACAATTTATTCAAAGAAACGACATGATCATAATTTTGCAATGAAACATGTTTTTGAAAGATATCGAAAGTATGGGATTTCTCTGAATCCGAAGAAGTCAATTTTTGCAGTTACATAAGGTAAGATTCTAGGTTTTATTGTTTCCAAATATGGATTGATAATTGACCTAGAAAAGAAGATTCTATTGCAAAAATTGGAATCCCGAGTTTGAAGAAATCCATGCAATTTTTTCTGGGTAAGATAAAAAAATTTAGGAGGTTTGTACCAAAATTTTGATAGATTGTTAGGCCACTACATGATATAATTAAAAAATATGTTTTATTCAAATGGTATGACATTCAAAAGGATGCATTTATAAATATTAGGAAATTTATTATGGATCATCCTGCATTAATGTCCCCATATTTTGACAAGGATTTCATTTTATACACATTTGCCATTGATTTTTCTTATGCTGCTGTTTTGACTCAAAAAAAGGCAAAGGACACAAACATATCCATTTCGTTTATGAGCTCCACTTTGAAAGGGAATGAAGTGAACTATACACATATTGATATACAAGTCTATACTATCAAACATTTTAGGCCTTATATCTTGAAATCTAAAACGAAAGTGGTTGTCCCCTATACAACTATAAGAAATGTTCTAATTCAGAAGGATTTAAGAGAGAAGTGATCCCATTGGATGATTGAGCTTTAGGAATATGATTTGGGAATCAAGCCTTCCAATATTGTCAAATTCCAAGGCTTGTTCTTACTAGCAGCCTAATCAAACTACCCAGAGCAGGAACACCAGTGGATTCAAGAAGATGATATGTCTATAGACACAGTTAACGTCATTTCTACTCCATCTTCCAAATGGTATGATGATGTCAGGTTTTATCTTACGTATGGGTATGCTCCTATGACCTTAGATCTTAATAAGCATAGGAATTTGAAGTTAAAAGTAGTGCCTTACCAATTCATTGATAATGTGTTTTTATGAAGGAATTATGATGGTGTCTTCCTCAGGTGTTTAGAAAAGACAGAAGTTGACAATATTCTATTTGAAATGCATGCAAGACCTCCAGGAGGACATTTTTAGGTGAAACAAATGCAGATAAGGTTTTGAGAATAGGATACTGCTGGCTTACATTATTTAAATATGCACATACCTTTGTGTGAAAGTGTGAAAGCTTGCCAGAGATGTGTTGGCAAGGTAAAGAAACCAGCCATTCCCCTCCAAACCATTACTGTCCAGTTTCCATTTCAGCAATGGGGAATGGATTTTGTTGGCCCCATTACTCCTCCCTCTTCTTTGCAACATAAGTATATCTTAACTGCAACTAATTATTTTACTAGGTGGGTAGAAGCAATTCCCCTTAGAGTTGCTAATTCAAACTCAATTGTATCTTTTTTAGAGAGGAATATTGTCACCAGGTTTCAAGTCCCTAAGTCTCTAGTATTTGAAAATGCATCATATTTTAATTCCATTGGTCTGACACAATATTCCCTTGAAAAAGGGATCAAAGTGAAGTATTCTACAACTATTACCCACAAGGGAGTGGCTTATCATAATATTCCAATAAAAATTTGATCAACATCTTAAATAAAACTATGGCCACAGACCACAAAGAATGGCACACTAAGCTCTTCAATTCCCTATGGGAAATCGAATCACTCCTAAATTTTCCATCAAAAACTCTCCTCACTTCCTTATTTATGGAAAGGAATCTGTCCTACCATCAAACCTCCTCCTTCCATCATTACAGTTAACACAATCTCTCTCATAGGATGATGAATCCTCTCCTCTTCAGAATCAAATTGACACATTGCTTAAACTCGAAGAGGAGAGAGAGAAATCTAGAAACAAGTTGTATCAATATCAACAATTGGTTAAGAGGCAGTTTGATGAGAAGTCTTCGATGGACTAAGATTTTCAGGTTGGGGGTTTGGTATTGAAATGGGACAAACCCCACAAAGATAAGAATGACTATACCAAGTTTCAACATTTGTGTTTGCAGCCATTGACTATTATAGAAAAGCTTGGCCCATGTACTTTCTGGTTATAGACATTGGAAGGTTTCCTAGGACCTATCCAGTGAACATCCAGCTCCTCAAAAAGTATTTTTTTGTGGTGATATTTTGCTTATATTTACATAGGTATGTTTTTTGATTGAATTTTTATGGTTTATTTTATTCTTTGAGTGAGTTTTTTGTTGTTTTACTTTTTTCACAAAACATGGTATTTACACAACAATTGGTTATAGCTGGTGCTTGGCTTATCTTCAATATTTCTAACTGATGGATTTCAAGTTGAATATGTGAGAAAACGTTTATTCATTTTATATCTGAAATAGTGCCTTCATGGGAATACAATCTAAGATCTATGCCAACTCTTTCAAAATTGAGACTTTCCTTCCTAGAATCACTACCTTTACAAACCCTCATAATGATGATTGGAATTTTAGGAGTAGTTTGGTTTTCCTCTCAGATGCCTCATTGGTGATTGGTAGTAAATATTTGCAGTCTCCTTAACCTTGTTCTTTTATGATCTCACCTTGGTCACCTTGAAACTGATTAAAACCACCTAAATAATTGTAAATTTCAAGATAAGGGGTCTTATTACAAGCCAACCTATCATGTTCATAGACATGTTCAGTGAATGTCGTTACCACCAGATGGTTACCAAGCCTTGGTAATGGCTTGCAATTTGCATTGTAAATAATTTTGTTTTTTCTTTTGTTTCAACTACAACTTGTTTTATTCAATTATATGGTGTCTTATCACAATCCAACCTGACCATGTTCATGGGTCCTATTTTGGACTTGAATTACTGACAGGTTTTTACCAAGCCATAGTAATTGATTTTTGTGTAAAAAATAAAAGACAAGGAGTCTCCTGGAAGATCTAGCTTGTTCTGTTTCTAGGTAGGATTTGTGCGTGGAATTTCACCTTAATGGGGAAGTGGTCTTGTTTCAACTAAGATGTTGTTTGCTTTTGTTAAAAAAAGACAGAAAAAAGAGAAAAAAAGAGAAAAAGAAGAACAAATATATATGTAATCTTGGGTATAATAAATTTGTGTATATGATGATGGACAAAATCATTAATAAAAAGTCATATTCAAGGTGGTTATTGGTTTGATGGTTTTGAAATAGATCAAGGTTTCTCCCAAAGGTTTATCACAAACTGCTTTCCTCTACTTACATCTTGCTGACAGGGATACCTTGTTACTTCTGAATCTCTTTCATCTGTTTAGTATTGTTATCAATGAATTTTGGATGGGGAGATGAAAATTGTATTACTTCAGCTAGATCCAGTTGTACTCCTACTGAACCCATTGTTGATTATAAACTTAAATATTTTTTCTAATTGACATATCTCATTTGAAATTCTTAACTCAATTTGTACATAGATAACTGCTTTGCCTAGCGTGTCGCCATTTGTTACTAGCAGCAACAGATCCCATTTGAGCTGCTAAAATGGGAGCCCCATTCATTTACGAAGGTAATATTTAAGGTTATGTTTTTCCCATGGGGTATAACTTATGCCTACTATAAGTATTGTATTTTGAATTTTAATAAATTTTAACCAAATCCTTGTTTTTATTTTTTATTTTGTGGATTGTAGGAGCAATCTTTTTGTTTGTCATTTTTTCTTTCCCGTAACCCGCATTCCGCAATCCGTAATGCAGATAGTGGAAGTCCTTTTTTTGGAGTTTTTGGAAAATGGTTTCCACAATTCGCAACTCGCAAATGTAGATTGGAGGATGTTGAAATTTCTTTGTTTTATTGTTTCTTCCTTTCCGCAACTCGCAACCTGCAAACACGGATTGCGAAAGTAAAAAAATATTTTCATGAATAAAATATCATTTTTTGGTTCTGCATTTCCGCAACCTACAATTGTAGATTGAAAAAATCAAAAACTCAATAAATAATAAAATTGCAAAATTGCATTCCCACAATTCAGCAACCTGCATTTACGGATTGTGGATTGCAGAAATCAAACGCTGAATAAATTTGTTAAAGTTCATCTCCGCATTTTGGTCTTCTGGTATAATCTCAACCATTGATTCTTTCAAAATCTACGATGTAGATCTATTTCTCTATTGGGATTGACTTATTTAAATCATTTGAATTTATGAATTGTTCACCATTTTAACTTGCAATTTTTACTGCGTTGAATATTTTACTGTTATTTTCTCGCCAAGCCCATGAATCCTCATTTTTTTGAGCTATACATGGGTAAGTTTCTCAAATTTCTAGATTTTCACTGGCTAAATCTTGTTACTTTTATTTCGGATAAATCCTAATTATGGTCACAAAATTTGTATAAGAATTTACATTCCAGTCTATAAATATGTCCAGAACTACAAGATCTAAGACTGCTCTCAATGAGCAGAAGAGTAAGGACCCAAATGCTAGCATCTTCTCTAAAACCAATGGACGGGTGTTGGAAACCTACTACCTCTACTAGTCCGATATAACTATAACTCATGACAATTTTTCCGCTATAACTCATGACCAGTCATATTTTAGCAATATCAATAAATCCCAAATCCACTGTATTGTGGCTAGACCTCTAGTCATGCCTTAGATAGACCCGATCAAGTGGGAACTTGACCATTGAAACTCTAAAGAACAAGCCTTTGAGGACCACAGATAGACCCATATGGCTTCTTTCCACCCTGATATTTTTGCAAGAGTGTATGTTCTTAACCCACAGCAACAATTGCTGAGTGCTCAATTTTTAAATGCTGCAATGACTTAGGTCAATTATGAAGAAATGATAAAATCCTAGATGGACAACCCCACGGAGTTCATCCCAAAAGCTGATAAATCCTATCCCATTTCTTGGTTTAGGAAGCCATTCTATTTGCTAGCAGTAATGCTCTGCAGGTTGTATGGGATACCCAATTGCATTGTGTTTAAAGCTGAGAGGGATCCCATCTCTCATCATGTCTTGACTACAGGGAAATTATTTAACTGGGCACAAATTCTGTCAGTGGTTTTGAAGGAGGTTATTGAGAAATATCAGAAGAACCCGACGTCCAGGAATACTTCATTATATTTATTAGGGTATGTAATAGACATCTTTTGCACAACATTTCCATTCTAGGAAATGGGATGGAACTGGACCAGGACTTCACCTCGTGTTCACATATACTGCTCGACTTTGTGGGAGGACAATTTTGTTCCTCACATTTATGACATTTTGACCACTTCATTGGGTTAATTTATCAGAAATGGCTTAAAGGGGATGCTCCCACTTTCTCAGAAAGCACCCAGGCGCTAATATCCCTCACGGGGGATTGGTATTTGGGGGAATATTTCTCTTACATCTAAATTTGGGGCAGAAACATAGTGCATATTCCACCAAGGATAGTGTCATCCAGGATGGTTCTTCAAGAGATATCCTTTCAAATTTTAATTGATGGGGTATTCTCGAAGCTCACAACAACCAAGAGGAAGGGTTGTCCCAAGTTTCCACTTAATTTGGGATTCCCGACTCTACAAAATTCCACACATAATTCCATTCTGGGAAAATCTATTGCTTCAGTGAACTTAGGGGATGCACCTAAGAGGATGCATGATCCTAAGGAATTCTTGGATAACCACTTTGTACAGGAGAATATGAAGATCACGTATACCCATCAGGAAAATCCTGATGATTCAATTGATAGAGGGGGTAATGAATTTTTGGAGGTGGTGAGAAGAAACCCTACACCACATGAGAAAACCTTTATCCTCCAATATCAAAAGTAGCTTATGAAAATAGTGTTACACTACATGAAGCTCAAATTGATAGAGGAAGAAAATTATCAAAATAAAATGACAGAAAAGGAAGTGAAAGAGTCACTAGCCAGCTCCTCTTCCACCCCTGCTGAACAATCTAAGAATAAAGGTAAGGTTGTTCTTGAATTTCCTATCAAAACCAAACCCTCCTCGAATATCCAGGTTTTTGTAAAGATCAACAGAGATGAAGAAGAGTTTAGAAAAAATCAGCTCATAGGTGGAGGCAAATGAAACAATTTCTGAGCCATAGCCAAACAGGAAGAAAATTCAAGAAGCCACTCCATAAGTACAAGTACAGGAGACAGTCCCACTACCTCCGCCATAGGTAGTCCAAAGGGTAGAACAACCAGTTCTACAAGTGGAACCAATCCAACAAGTTGATCCACTGCCCCCAACAAATACTGAGGTGCAGGATATTGAAAGTGACCTTGAGGAGGAGACCTTTCCTTCTACCTATGTCTATCATGTCACCATTCCCACTAGAATATCATTATTTGTTACAACCACCTAGTTAGCTGGGAATCTTTTTGAGGCCGAGTTTCGTAAATATACTTTTTTCTGAAATTAATTTATACCACATTCTTTATTCCACTAATGTCACACCCTCAACATTTGAACACATGCCCATTTCTACCCATTTTGCCACTTTACCTATTTTTTTAGCACCGTTTGGGCTACATACTACTTTCCTATTCTCACAAACCTATTCTTTGGTTTCAAAACCTGATAGTTCTTCCATCCCCACTACTTCTTCCTAGCTTATTACATTTTTCCCCACTTCCATATTTTTAGCCCCTTCCTCTATTATTTCCACATATTCCACTACCATCCCCTCCATCACTATGTAGATCCCTACCCCTGAAACTCCCCACACTGCTCCCATAGTTACAATCCCAGAGGGAACCATCTCAACAACAGAGGAGTTGGCTGGCTTTGGTGAAGATACAATTTTCTCCCTAGGGAAATATTTTTGGAGTAGAAAAGAAAATCCTGTGGTTAAGAAAGGATCTAAGAGATACAGAGAAAGGAACTTCAAGCAAGGAACTCAGAATCCTTTGGTTGCAGAATATTCCTTGTCTCAGGCGTTGGGTTGTAAACTTAAATCATTCACTATTGTTAACATAGAGAATCCTTCTTCCAAATGTGTTTTGAATGTCTTTTATGTATCATGGTTTGATGAACATTTATGATTAAGCACTCTATATATGATTTATCTAACCTATTCTATATACATGTATAAGCTTGCACTTGGAGTATTTTCTCTTTACAGATGAAGGAGAAGCATCCCTGAAGGCTTTGGAGGAGAAGCAGAGCAGAAGAGGACAAAGCTAGGATCGACCGTCGTGAATCAGGTGAGTCTATACTATCCTCGTTTTCTTTCTGTACTCTAAAGTTGATTTCCTGCAAGTCATATGAGTATGTTGGTAACCCTAGACCTTTGGTTATAAGGTGCTTATTCCTATACAATAGAACTGGCGATTCCACTGAGGAGCCCAGAATACTGTAGGTTATTTCTGTCACCCCTGACCAATCTTTGCCTTGAAGTTTGTGTGTGGTATTTTATCTTGGTTCATGCTTACCATAGTGTTTGAAATCCTTGTAGATTTTCATTTTTTTTGAGAAAAAAATTGTACCTATACGCGGGTTTCTCTCATACACAGTCGTGTACAGAGGCCTGCATACGTGGGTTGCTCTCTTGGACAGTCGTGTATAGTACGTGAGTTGCCCTTATACACAGTCGCGTACAAGCCTGGAAATGGGGATTTTTGGGCTAGGGTTTGCTTGTCCCTATCCTTTTCTGATTCCTATTTTTTAGTTGGCTTTCTTTATAAATACTATGCAGTCAGTCTGAAGACCTTGGTGACCACACTTTGTGCTTTCTTGTAAAGCCCTTGAGTTTCTTTTATTTGGATTGTCTTCTTTTTGTATTTTGAAGTAGGTTGTCCTATTTGGGTTATAGGTTGAAGTGTTGTTGTCCGAATCAGTGATTAGGGTTTTGGGCATTGTTTTTCCAGTCTATCTTTTGATAGTGGTTGGTTTGTCACTTACCTTTGTGAGTTTGCAGTGATTCCTTGTCATTGTACACACCCAAGCTAGGGTTCCCGGTCATCCCTTGTTGGTTGATTCTTGGTTTTATTGACCTGTTTACTTCAGTTTGCTTATTTTATATAGTTGATTTGATCCAAGTATACTCAAGTTTAGTGCATTTTAGGTGCATAGTAGAGTTTGAGCATTTTAAAAAGTGAAAAGAAAAACATTTTCAAGCTTTTTCATTTGCTTTTGCATAAGTAGTTTTCATTTCAGTTTTAAAATATAATCTCAAAAACTACAAAAACATAGGCTTAGTTTCTCTTTATCGTTTACATTTGTTCATCAATCTATATTTACAAAAAGAAAAAGAAGTTTGCTTTAATAGTGGCAATTTGCTTTGAAAAAAATACACCTTTACTTTTTTATTTCTTATCGAGTCAAAAACACCATAGTTCATCACTCCATTTCCTTCTGAGTAAGAAAAAGCCCTTTAAAATGAACACAGTAATTAAAATTTACTAGTAATTTTTATTTTTAGGGACCTTTCACCTACTAGCTTAGGCTAGACTTGTGGGATAGGAAGTGTAAACTTCCCATAAGTTTTAAAATTCAGACGTAGTGGACCTTTCGTTAGGTAAATTCTTGACTTTATCAATTGTATCTGGGAAGCTCCTCTCAAAAGGGAGTCAAGCACGAGGCAGCGTGGAGGCATTGGACTGAGGAGATAACCCTCTGATTCCTTGTCAAAATGTAAATCAGGACTTTTACACATCTGGGGATTCTGTCCTAGATAGAGTTTTGGGCTCAGCTACCCTGCCCATGCGTATGAGTCAGGCTTGTGACTGTCCCCCCAGACTGTTGGTATAGCTAAGGTAGCCTTTAGTATCTTGACATTTAGGGTTCATAACTAGGTAAACCGGAAAGCTATTTCTAGTTCACCTTGGACGAGCTTGGAAGGTAACCCTTGTTGTAAGTGTAGGAGGGCGGTGGGTGATTCCTCCACTTGTGCCTAAGAACCACTTCAAGGATGCCAAGTAATCATTATTCAGCTTTCTTTCAGGAAAGCATATATTTCACCCTTGATTGATTGTTTGAGGCTTTAGGAATTTTTATAGTGTGTGCTTTGTGGTTTTTCCTGTGTTTAGTTGGCCTTAGGGTTTGATTTGTTAAATTTTCAATTATGGAGGACCAACCTACAAGAAGGTCAAGAAGGTTGCAAAACCTTCCTCCTCTTGTCACATTGGAACCTCCACCTCTACCCCAAAGTCGGGGATTGGACACGGACGGTTCATTTGAACCGGTAGGAGTAAGTGAAGTTCCAGGTGAACCATCACTTATAGCTAATCATCTTAATCTTGATACAATTGATATAGAAGACTTGTAGACTGATGAGTTTGCAAGGAATTTTAACACACCCTTGACCAATTTAAAGGATCATGTGATCGTTCAGGTTAGACCTTTTGATTCACCTGTTTTAGGTTTCCTTGTGGGTAGGATTATGCCTTCTATGAGAGAAATTTATTTTGTGTTCATCTTAGCCCTTCCGGCTAAAGGGGTGCTACCTCCCTCGGTAAGTGCCCCTAGATCTAGTATACTTTCTACACCTTTGACTCCAGCGAGCCGGGTGGTTCAACCACCGGTTCACTCAAACTTAGCAGGTGCTTTTGGTGATATGGTTACTAGGATTCCTAGTATACCTACTGTTCCTTCTTCCTTTCCATACACTACCCAGAGTGGTCCGGTAGGATCCTTGGATTTTGTCCAAGGATTTCCTTGGAATGGGGGGCACATTCCCCCATCCACTCCATATGTAGGTCAATCACCTTCTTATGTAGGAGTGCAGTTTGGAAACAATACCTCTTATGGGAAAAGTTTTCAAACTTTGATTTCGGCCCCATTTATGAGCTCTCCCTTTTCGTTATTTAGTGGAGGGATACCGGCTCCTGTCTTTCAGACCCCAGTTTTGATTGGGACGGCCCGAACTTCTTATACTGCACCTTCCACTCACAACCCTATGGCTTACAGATGGAATCCGTTTCAAAGTAATCTACCCACTTTGCAACCGGTGGCAGGGGGAAACCCCACCTTTACCTATGGGCATTCGGGGGCAGGTCCCTCTAATCCCCAAGTTGGCACTTTTAGTGCCCTAGTTTGACCCAAGCTTCCATTCCTGGAAATGTTAAACTTGCCAGATTTGTCAAAGTTGATGAATGACTCGGTGAGACATGACCCCTCGTGGCCACCTGTTCCCACCAAATTGCCATCGGACATCCCTAAATTTGAGGGCAAAGTTGGTGAAGATCCTGGGGCTCATTCCACCACATTTCATTTATGGTGTTCTTTGAATTCACTGAATGAATATTCAGTTAGGTTGAGGCTGTTCCAAAGAACCTTAACAAATACCACAGCAAAATGGTATATTGAATTACCTTCTGCTGCTTTCAGTAGTTTCTGGGACTTGGCTAGTGCATTTCTTGGCCACTTTCAGCTTCCGGTCCGATATGATTTCTGAACAGACTTGTTATCGACCTTTAGGTAGAACAAGGCTACCCACATCTCAGATCACATCCAAGAGTGGAGGAGGCAAAAGAGCCTTATAAAAACCACCATCCCTCCTGAGTTCCTACTAGAGTGGTTCCTTAAATCCCTGTTGCCCTACATATCTAAGGACGTACCCACCTCAAGAGTGATGAATGAAGAAGAAGCCATTCTCAAGGCCCAACAATTGGATTTGATTTATTCACAATCTGGGATTTTGTATGAGATTATCCTTGAGGCACCAAGGCCTACCCGCAATGCAGAAAATCCTAAGCCTGGACCCCATGCCGATGGTGTGTTTGGGTCCGTAAACTCTCCCACCATAGAGTCTTAGGCTAAGCAACTTCACCAGTTGTCCGTTAAGTAGTCTATGATGGAGGCAGCAAAGGCTGCCCCCTCCCCCCAGAGTGCAAATGTTTTTGCACAAACCTCTCAGAAGGGCAATCAATAGCCCGGTGGGAAGAAAAAGAGAGGAAAGAAAAGAGAGGGAAAGCAAAACAAGCAAAAGCCCGCAAATAATGCTGATGGGGGAAAGAAGGAAAAGAAGAAGGTTAAGTTCCCATGTAAGTTGTGCCACGAGGACCACCTTACTCACCTTTGTCCCCTTATGGAACAAGCCTAGAAACTGCTTAAAGCTCAACAACTGGTTGTCCTGAAGGATCCTTTTCCCCAAGGACAAAAATCTGCTTCAGCTTCTAATGTAGCAGGAGGCACTCAAACTACCCCTGACCCAAACTATATCAACATGGTTCGATCTTCAACTTTGTTACAGACAAGGAATAAAAATTATGAGAAAGAGACTTCTGAGAAGGGTAAAGCTATAGGTGAAACTTCTAACCCTCTCACAATAGAGAAGCCTGCTAAAACTATGCCGAAGATACCGAAATGTGTCTTCAAGAAGACCTTGCATAACCCTAATGCTAGGGATGCTTCAAACTACTCCATGGTTGAAGATCTAGCCCAAACCCCTTGTGTAATGTTAGCTTTAGAGGTGTTATAGAGTTGTCCCACCCAGTGGGATTCCCTCTTAGCAGCTTTAAGCAGCATGGACTCATCGAGTCTCATGGAAAAATTTCATTTATCTGATGTTAAAATTCGCCTACCTTACCATGTAACCTTATCAATAGATGTCGTCCATGGTGGAAAGACCATTGGAAGGGCAATTGTTGATGAGGGTGCTTCTACATGTGTTATGTCCTTGACCTGTTGGAAAGCTCTTGGATCCCCAGAGCTGGTCCCATTAAACACTCTACTTACTGCTTTCGATGGAAGGTCCTTCCGTCTGCATGGTATCCTGTCGAATTTTGAAATTAAGATGGCAGGGAAAGCAGTGTCTGTTGAAGTAGAAGTAATTGATCCACCCTTGGACTATAATCTACTTCTGGGAAGAAACTGGACTTATGTGATGTCCGCTATTACGTCGGCCGTCTTTCGTATAGTGGTTTTTCCACATGAGGGCAAGTTGGTCACTATTGACCAACTTGATTTTCTTTGAAAAGGACATTTAGAGTCTAATGAGTCTGCTGTGCCATTGGTTGATCACGTCAAACCTGCTGCACAGAGCTTGGGGACTAGAATGTATGCATCACTGATGGGCACATTTGATCTTCCAGCCCCGGTTAACTATATTGGTTCTACTAGTATGGGGAGGTCCATAGCTACGGTTGTTGATAGGACTGATCCTTGGGTTCTCCCTTCCCCCCACGAACCAGAGCTGCCCTTATCAGTAGTGGAAGTACCTTACCAAGCTATCACTCAAACCACTGTTGATCCCATTCCAGATCCTCTCACAGTCTTGGAGGATCTGGAAGAAGTCTATTTTCCTGCATGGGCGGAAAACTCTTTGCACTCTATAGATTGTTTAGACATGGTTTTACCTTCGGATGAAGCCATCTTGGAATCCATGAGTGGACGTGGTAAGATTTGTGAGGATCTTCACCATCGATCCTATTTTCTTCCAGAACTAAGTAGAATAGAAAATCAAGAGTTTCATTTGAGACTGTCAGAAGATGTTGATACACCCATCAATCCCTTACCCAAGGAAGGAATGTTTGCTGAGGGAAATATGGCAAATATTTCCACCTGTTAAATTTTCATATGCTTAGTTAAAACATCAGCATTTCATTTCATTTTTCATAACAAAAGCATATAAAACAGGATCATTGAAAGAAACAGTATCACAAGAACAACACAGATTTATCCTGGGAAAACCCTAAAGGAAAAAACCCAGCAAAAGCTTCCGCAATATAGATGCCCCAAAAAAGGTAAAAGGTAAAACCAACAAGGAGATCAAAAACCTGATCCTCCTCCTTCTCCAGCTACTTCTCTCCTTCACTAGTGCACTACAGAAGTGAGTGTGTGTGCTCCAAATGAGGAGTGCTACACCTCTATTTATATTCATCTGTTCACTTAAGTTAACTCATTTGACATGTAGGCTCGAGTTAAATCATGTAGGCTTGAATTACACATGTAGGCTCAAGTAACCACACTGGGGTGCTAATGATCCACCTTTACAATTAGAGGGGACTACCTCATGACGCTTATTAGTTCTTCCGATTAGAAGCATCGGGGTACAAAGTAATACAAGTGGTTCTCCTGGTAGGACCATCGGGGACCACAAAAGATACATATAGAATATTCTTTGAAGTTACAATATTTCAACACTCCCCCTTAACGAGAAGGGTATTCTACAACAACATCAACAACAACAATAGTAGGAGAGAAACAAAGGACATCATCAACATCATCAGGGTAACACATCTATAAATCGTTGGAAGATTTTCAACATTATGTAGTCTTCATCTTCAATCTTCAGTCTTCATCATCATTAATACTTTGACTGCTTCAATCAGCAACATCTTCAGCACTTTGACCTTTCAACATCATCTTCAGCACTTTGACCTTTTGATCAGCAACATCATCTTTAGCACTTTGACCTTTCGATCAACAACATCATCTTCGGCACTTTGACCTTTCGATCCGAAACATCATCATCATCATACTCTGATCTTTCGATCAGCAACATCATCTTCAACACTTTGGCCTTTCGATTAGCATCAACATCATCATCATACTCTGATCTTTTGATTAGAAACATCATCATCATCATACTCTGATCTTTCGATCAGAAACATCATTATCATCAAAACATCATTATTATCAAAACATCAACATCATCATCATCAAGACATCAACATCATCAAAACATCAACATCATCATCATCAACATGATCCTTCCTTTTAGAATTACGGGATCAATGTGTCTGTGGTACTTAGATGATCCTTTTTGTTGGAATTATGGGATTTAGGTCTTTACAGAGTTACTAAAGATCCTTCCTTTTGGAATTATGGGATCAACACATTTGTGGAGCTTAGACGATCCTTTCTTTCGGAATTACGGGATCAATTATTTATGGAGCCACCAATGATCCTTCCTTTCAGAATTACAGGATTTATGTCTTTACGGAGTTACTAACGATCCTTCCTTTCAGAATTACGGGATCAACACATCTGTGGAACTCAGACAATCCTTCCTATTGGAATTATGGGATCAAGTCAATGATCCTTCCTTTCGGAATTACGAGATTTAGGTCTTTACGGAGTTACTAATGATCCTTCCTTCGGAATTACAGGATCAACATAGTTGTGGAACTCAGACAATCCTTCCTATTGGAATTACGGGATCAACACACGTTCTCGAGTACCAAATTCACCGGATATATTCTGAACCGAGGTTCAAGGATGATACAATCCTACCACCTTCTCGATGACTGAAGTTCACTGGATCCGTTCTGAACCGAAGTTCAAGGATGATACAATCCTGCCACATTCTTGATGAAGTTCACCAGATCACTTCTAGACATATGTCCCAGGATGATCCAATCCCTCTTCATTCTCAAGGACCGAGGTCTTTGGATCACTTTAGGGCAAGTGCCCAGGGATGATACAATCCCACTGCAATATCACTACTCCCCCTTTTGGGGAAGGTCTTTCCGAACCACACCAAGCTTGTCTCGAAAGTGTTTGAACTTTACTTGGGACAGAGGATTTGTCAATACATCAACAACTTATTCATCAGTACTTACATACTGGAGCTTTATGGCTCCTTTTTGCATCATATCTCGAATGTAGAAATACCTGATTTCTATGTGCTTTGATCTATCATGGAACACAGGGTTCTCTGTCATCTTTATACAACTTTGGTTGTCACATAGAATCATGGTAGTGTCCAACTCTAGGTTGAATAATCCTGACATCAGCTTTCAAAGCCATATGACTTCACAACTAGCAAAGCAAGCTGCTATATATTTTGCTTCGGCTGTGCTTAGAGAAACACTAGACTGCTTTTTGCTAAACCATGAAATCATAGCGGATCCCAAACTATACCATCCAGCTGATTATCTTTTTCTATCTGAGATACTTCCAGCCCAATTTGCATCTGTGTAGCCATATAATCTATACTCATGGCTACCATCATAGTATAGACCAAGGTCTATAGTCCCTTTCAGATATCTCATCACATGTTTTGCAGCTACTAGGTGAACCCATCTTGGTTGAACAAGATATTGACTTAAGGTGTTTACAACAAAACAAATATCTGGTCTGGTATTTGTTAAGTACATCAATGACCCAATGATCTGTCTGTAATGAGTTGCATCCACTAACTATGATGAGTCATTAGCTAACAACTTTAGGTTGGAGTCCATGGGTGTGGCCATGGATTTTCATTCCAACATATTGAATTTCTTCAATATCTCTATCACATACTTTCCTTGGTTGAGAAATATTCCTTCTGAACTTTGCCATACTTCCAAACCTAGGAAATAATGCATTAACCCAAGGTCTTTCATCTCAAACTCTTCTGCTAGTTTCTTCTTGCTTTCCATGATCTGCTTCTTATTCCCTGTCAAGAATAAGTCATCCACATATAATAACAGGATGCCATGTTCATCTTCTACAACCTTGAGATAAAGGTTAGGATCAGCTTTACTCTTGGTAAATCCCATAGTTGACAGGAAACTGTCTATCCTTTCATACCAAGCTTGAGGGGCTTGTTTAAGACCATACAAGGCCTTCTTCAATTTGCATACGTGAGTACGTCTATCTTCAACTTCAAATCCTTGTGGATTTTCTATGTATACTTCTTCTTCGATCACACCATTCAGAAAATCTGTTTTCACGTCCATCTGGTGTAAGTCCCACTTCATGATGGATGTAAGTGCCATGATAGCTCTAATCGAAGTATATTGTGCTACTGGGGCAAATGTTTCTTCATAATCAATTCCCTCTTTCTGAGAGATACCTCTGGCAACAAATATGGCTTTATACTTCTCGATACTTTCGTTAGCTGCATGCTTTATTTTGAATATCCATTTGGAGGATACTATACTTTTTCGTTTTGGTTTGGGAACTATATCCCACACATCATTCTTCATTATTGACTGGTATTCTTCAGTCATTGCTTCTTTCCATTCTTTCTTTTGTACTGCTTCTTCGTAGTTTGTAGGTTCTTGATCTACAAGATCAAACATCAAGGCTACATAGTTGGAGAAAGTCTTAGGTTTCTTTCTTTCCCTTGTGGAGCCTTCAGGAGCCCCATATCTTTCTGCCTCTCGTATAATTTCTCTTGTCCAAGCAGGCTTTCTCTTTCCTGATATTTCCATCATAGGAGGTTCTTGAGGTTCTACCATGTCATGTTCTTCAGGAGCTTCATCTTCAGGGAGACATGTAGTTTCTTCATTTCTGGGAAGTGTCTCTTCTTCGTATACTTCTTCATGTTGGCACTTCCTAGATCTCTTGAGGGCTGCCTCTTCATCGAATGTTACATCTCAACTGATTTCCATATGATGAAATTCAGGAATGTAAATTCTGAATGCTTTGGATACTTCACAATATCCAACAAATATTCCCTTCTTTCCAGAAGGGTATAACTCGGTTCTTTTCTCTTTTGGTATATGAATATATGCTGGACAACCAAAAATCTTGAGGTGACTTACCTCAGGATTCTTTCCCGTGAACATTTCTACTGGAGTCTTGAACCCAAGAGCACTATGAGATACTCTATTCTGTACATACACAACAGTTCTTGCTGCTTCTTCCCATAGATGCATTGGAAGATCTTGATCATATATCATTGTCTTCACTGCCTCCATGATGGTTCTGTTCTTTCTTTCTGCAACCCCATTCTGCTGAGGATTGTAGGGAGTGGTTAGTTCCCTCTTGATTTTGGTATCTTTGCAAAATGCCTCAAACTCTTTTGAGGTATATTCTCCTCCATTGTCTGAACGGAGTGTCTTTATTTTCTTGTCTGAAAGATTCTCTATCAAGGCTTTGAACTCCTTGAATTTCTCAAACAATTCACTCTTTGCTTTCAAGAAGTATATCCAAGTCTTTCTTGAAAAATCATCAATAAAAGTGATGTAGTATTCAAAGCCACTTAAGGATGTAGAAGACATTGGACCACAGACATCTGAATGAATGAATTCTAACGTACCTTTTTGTTTTAGTTTCACTTTTCAGAAATGGATTCTTAATGTTCTTTCCCTTTGCACATCCTTTGCAAATGCCTTCATGCTTGATATTCATGTCTGGTAATCCCGTCACTGCTTTGTTCACATGAGGTAGATCCTTGTAGTTAATGTGGGCAAGCATTCTATGCCATATTTCACTAGGTTCAGTGGACTCATGCATAAGAGCTGTTTCTGAGTGCCCTTTGAGTTTATACAAGCCTCCTTCTTCTTCACCAATAATGATTGCATCTTCAATATTCTTTCCTTTGGGCCACATGAGTACTTGGCCATATATGAAAGCAACTCTGAATCCTTTCTTATCTAGAGCTGAGATGGAAAGTAAATTCTTCTTTAGACCAGGTACATGTAATACATCTTTCATCTTTAGAGGATTACCTGAATCAAGTTTGTATCTTGCTTCACCAACTCCTTTGATCGGATATTGATAGTCATCTCCTAAGGATACTTTCTGAGGAGAAATCTTTTCTTCAATTTTGGATAGAGTTTTCTTTTGTCCCGTCATGTGCTTTGAAGCACCACTATCAATCAGCCAAGTATCTTCTCCAAGGGTTATAGATCCAGAGAGTGCAGAGAATAGCACATACTCTTCTGCATCTTCTTCTCTTGCTTGTTTTCTTTGAAGTCCTTCTTCTTCTTCTTCTTCATCTTCATCTTCTTCTAGATGAGCATGATGTATTTTGTTTTTGTTGATCCTCTTTCTATATTCTTGCCTCTTCATAGGATAATTTTTAGCAATGTGTCCTATCTTGTTACAATGAAAACATTCAAAATCAGAATAGTCTCTAATGGGAGGTATTTCTCTTACCCTTTGAATTCTTCTGGGAGGTTGAGACTCCTTGAAATTTCTTCTCTTGAAGTTTGATTGGCCTCTTCTTCTTTTGGTGTGAGTGGCTAGGGCTTGATCATATTCTTTTAGTAAGGCTTCTCTATTTGCCACTCTAGTCTCCTCTTGAATGCAGTCTTCTCATACAACATCAAACTTCATGCTTTCTTTTCTGGCACACATCATCTGAATAAAGGACTCCCGGGGTCTAGTGAGACCATTGAGAGCAGTCATAACCATTTCATATTCATCAAGATGATCTCCAATAGATTCTAGTTGCTCTTTGATCTGAGAAACCCTTGTGAAGTAGTCTTAGATGGATTCTCCATGACTCATCTTGGTGCTCTTCAATTGAGCTCTTAGATTCATCTTCCTGTTGACATTTCTTCCTTCAAACATTCTGGAAATGGCATCATACATTTATTTTGGAGTCTTCTTGGATGACACTTAAGGAATCAAGTGATCCTTGATGGAATCAGCAATAATCCTTTGTGTTACATTTTTCATATGCTAGCTAAGACATCAATATTTCATTACATTTTCATAACAAAAGCATATAAATAGGAACACTGAAAGATAGACAAGCACAACCATACAAAAGGAACACAAAGATTTATCCTGGAAAAACCCTAAAGGGAAAAACCCAGCAAAAGCTTCCTCAATATAGATGCCCCAAAAAGATAAAAGATAAAACCAGCAAGGAGATCAAAGCCTGATCCTCCTCCTTCTCCAGCTACTTCTCTTCTCCACTAATGCGCTACACAAGTGAGAATGTGTGTTCCAAATGAGGACCACCACACCTCTATTTATATTCATCCGTTCACTTTAATTAACTCATCTGACATGTAGGATCGAGTTAATCATGTAGGATCGAGTTACACATGTAGGCTCAAGTGACCACACTGGGGTGATAATGACCCACCTTTACAATTAGAGGGGACTACCTCATGACTCTTACTAGTTATTACGATTAGAAGCATCGAGGTACAAAGATAATACAAGTGGTTCTCCCGGTAAGACCATCGAGGACCACAAAAGATACATATAGAATATTCTTCGAAGTTACAATATTTCAACACTTTCTGCCCTAATCATGTCCTTTCTGTGCTTCTCCTTGGCTTCAGTTTCTTCAGGTTTTGACACTTATTCTTTGACATACTTATCAAGATCATTCTCTTGGAGAATGAGACCAATCCTGTATTTCCATGCTCGGAAATTCGCTATGCCTTCTATCTTGTCTTCAAGCTTAGCGCTTGGGGCCATCTTGTCAGAAGATCACAAAAAAAATTGAAATTTTGTGAAATGAGAAACTGACCTTACCAGAAGATGCACTTGAATGAGGTGAGTTGACTGATGTTCTTGGATTTTGGAGATATCAACTCTTCTCTTTTCAAATCAGTCTTGCAAGATTCAGCTTCTGCAGTTTTTTGGTTCAGCAACTTTTTGGAGCAGCTGTCAAACTAGGGTTTGACTTTTTTGGAGACTCACACATCCATCACACATCTAAAAAACTTGATTCCAGTCTTAAAATATGTGCTCTAGGAGGGTGCAACTTTCTATG
The DNA here is from genome assembly GCA_001517045.1 of Pseudotsuga menziesii. Taxonomy (NCBI): domain Eukaryota; kingdom Viridiplantae; phylum Streptophyta; class Pinopsida; order Pinales; family Pinaceae; genus Pseudotsuga; species Pseudotsuga menziesii. The sequence goes on from LPNX011123077.1 coordinate 80,327, forward strand.
CAAACAATTTTTTGAGACTCAAAATTTTTCCTGAAAACCCTAATTTCTTCCGGGGAGAGAGAGAGGGCTATTTCTCCTTGTGAAAGCTGTCCTGTTCAGGTTAGCTTTGATACCATGTTAAATTTTCATATGCTTAGCTAAAACATCAACATTTCATATCATTTTTCATAAGAAAAGAATATAAAACGGGATCACTGAAAGAAACAGTATCACAAGAACAACACAATTTATCTTGGGAAAACCCTAAAGGAAAAAAACCCAGCAAAATATTCCTCAATATAGATGCCCCCAAAAAGGTAAAAGGTAAAACCAACAAGGAGATCAAAAACCTGATCCTCCTCCTTCTCCAGCTACTTCTCTCCTTCACTAGTGCGCTACACAAGTGAGTGTGTGTACTCCAAATGAGGAGCGCTACACCTCTATTTATATTCATCTGTTCACTTAAGTTAACTCATCTGACATGTAGGCGCGAGTTAAATCATGTAGGCTAGAGTTACACATGTAGGCTCAAGTAACCACACTGGGGTGATAATGACCCACCTTTACAATTATAGGGGACTACCTCATGACTCTTATTAGTTCTTTCGATTAGAAGCATCGGGGTACAAAGTAATACAAGTGGTTCTCCTAGTAGGACCATTGGGGACCACAAAAGATACATATAGAATATTCTTCGAAGTTACAATATTTCAACACCGCCACCATACCTATTAACATCTTTGTAAATCCTGATGTCGTGGAAAACATATACATAGGTGCAAATTGCTCTCTTGAAGAGATTGCTATATATACTGCCTTGTTTAAGGAATTCCGCGATGTCTTTTCCTAGTCATATGAGGAGATGCCAGGCATATATCCATTGATTTTTGAACACGAAATCTGAACATTTCCTGATGCCAAACCGGTTCGACAAAGGTTAAGACTTGTTAACCCCCGCAAAGCTGCGGCTGTGAAGGATGAAGTTGAAAAGCTGTTGAAGGCTGGTTTTATCTATCCCATAGTTTTGAAAGAATGGGTATCCAACCCTGTTCCTGTTGATAAGAAGCAAGGGACTATTCGTGTCTGTACTTACTTTAGAGATCTAAATAAAGCTTGTCCTAAGGACAACTATCCCACGCCATTTATAGACCAGATTATAGATGCTTGTGTGGGAAGTGAAGTGTTCTCGTTTATGGATGGTTTCTCCGGATACAATCATATTCAAATAAAACTAGAAGATCAACATAAAAATGCTTTCATTTGTCCTTGGGGTACATTCGCATACAAGAAAATGCCCTTTGGATTGAAAAAAGCTGGGGAAACCTTTCAATGGGCTATGAACTTTGCCTTCCATGATATTAAAGCCATTGTCGAACCTTACCTTGATGATCTGCCTGCACATTCTCGTAAGAGGATTCAACATCTAGATCACTTCCGATTGATATTTGAGAGATGCAGATATTATAAAATCCACTTGAATCCCCACAAGTGTGTATTTCGTGTTGAGTCAGGAAGATTGCTCGGGTTTATTATCTCTAGTAGAGGCATCCAGGTGGATCCATTCAAAGTTGAGGCCATTGTAAATATGCCTCCTCCTCGTTCTATCAAGAAACTTCAAAGCCTACAAGGGAAGTCTAATTTTCTCCGACGTTTCATTGTTAATTATGCCAAGATTACTAAAGGTTTCATGCACCTGCTTAAACAGGACACCCCATTTGTATGGGACGAAACCGCACAACTTTATTTTGAGGCATTAAAAAAAACTTTGTTGTCGGCACCCTTACTGCGTCTGCCAAATTATTCTAGGGATTTTATATTATATCTGGCCATGTCTGAGTCGACCATTGGGGTAGTTATAGTCTAGGAGGACGATAAGCTCATAGAGCATGTCATTTATTATCTTAGCTGTGCTTTGGCCGGACCTGAACTTAGGTAATCCCACGTTGAGAAATTAGCCTTAGCAGCTGTTTATGCTGTTCAGAGGTTATGTCACTACATTTTATTGAGGACCACAACAGTAGTGGCGGATGTGAATCCGTTTCAATATGAATTGTCCCGACGGATAGTTGGGGGAAAATTTAAAAAATGGATAGTCATTCTCCAAGACTTTGACCTGGATTTTTAGTCCGCTAAGTCTAAGAAGTCCTTAGTTTTTTCTGAGCTTATAGCAGAATTTGCTACTGAAGAAGATGTAGCCGTTGAAGATGACTCATTCCCAGATGAGCACATCTTCTTGATATCAACCTCTAATCCTTGGTATGGGGATATTCTTATATATCTCAAAACTTTGAAGTACCCTACAACATCCTCATGGGAGGAACGATGTAAATTACACCTTCATGCTAAGAACTACCTCATCATAGGAGATACATTATATCGAAGGGGGGTAGATTCCATTTTGCGTTGATGCCTTACCCATGAGGAAGCGGAGATTGTCCTGAATGATTCCCATAGTGGAGTGTGTGGGGGTCATTTATCTGGGTTAGCAATGGCCCAGAAGATACTACGTGCTAGTTATTTCTGGCCCACGATCTTCAAAGATTGTGTGGAAGCAGTGAAGCGCTGTCATCCTTGTCAGCTTTACACCAGGAAAATGCGGTCACATCCCGCTCCATTGTTTCTCATTGTCTGGGTTGGCCCCTTCATCAAATGGGGAATTGATTACATGACATGCAACTCAGCCTCGGCTGGGGGGCATAAATATATTATTGTCACTGTTGACTATTTTACGAAATGGGCAGAGGCAATGCCTACTTTTAAAGCCGACAGGGAAACAACAGCTTTCTTCGTATTCAATCAGATTATAGCACAGTTTGGTATACCCAAAGTGATTGTCACTGACCATGGCAGTCATTTTCAAAATCACATGATGACAGAACTGACCACTATGCTCGGATTCAGACAAGAACACTCATCTTCGTACTATCCGCAAGAAAATGGTCAGGTTGAGGCTGTAAAAAAGACTTTAAATACTATCATTAAACATACAATTGATGCAGCCTGCTCTAACTGGCACATCATTCTATACCCTACTCTTTGGTCTTACCAAACTATCATGCTATACCCTACTCTTTGGTCCTACCGAACTAACGTAAAAACTGCTACGGGTTTCTCCCCCTTCCAACTCGTTCATGGAGTGGAAGCCGTTACCCCTATTGAATGTGAAATCTCGTCTCTAAAAATAGTTATTCATGTGTTACCTGATACGACATAGCTTAAGGAATGTCTGGTACATTTATAACACCTTGATGAACAGCGTAGAGATGCATTGACTGCTAATCAAGCTCATAAGAATAGGGTCAAAACTTAATATGATAAATTGGTCAAACCTTGAGTTTTCTCTGAGGGGGAACTTGTCTTGGTTTGGGACCAAGACAAAGAACCCCTGGGGGTAGGAAAATTCAAGGCCATGTGGCTAGTACCTTATGTCATGTCGAAAGTCTTGAAGAAGGGCGCATATGAGTTAATTGATTTTGATGGGAACAAGCTGCCTGAGCCTAGAAATGGGCTCTACCTAAAGAAGTACTATGCTTAGGCTTAGCACTTTTTCTTGTATTTTTATTGTATGTATTTTTATGTACATTAAGTTGTCGTTTTTTTTTTTTGTACCATCTGCTAGTTGTTGTAGATGTCTTCTGAGAGGTATATAGGGTTCGCTGATGGCGCTAGTCACCACACTTGTAATCTAGCCTCAGCAGCATGGGTCATTTACTCTCCCTCATGATAGCTAGTTGCCGCAGGAGGCGCTTGCTTAGGTCCTGCTTCTAATAATGTTGCTAAGTATAGGGCTGTAATTGAGCTTCTATGGGATGCTTTGTCATGAGGTATCACCCAGCTTGAGGTCCGTCTGGACTCTCAACTAGTGGTCTCCCAGCTCAATCGAGCTTATCAGGTGCGAAATCCTATCCTATTACGCCAGTTCATGCAAATTAGGTTATTGGAAAGAAATTTTGAAGTTATTATATTCAATCACATTCCAAGAAATCGAAATTCATTGACTGATGCATGTGCTAATTACATTTTAGATTGGCATCTAACACACATTTCATAAAATATATAGCATGCACATAAAAAACACTTGTAAATAAATCGACAACAATATATATATATATATATATATATATATATATATGTAAGTATTTGTCCATACATAGGTCGAGTCTGATCCTCAAATCTAGTCATAACTGTATAATATACAAAAATACACAAAATGTGGATCGCAGTCCATCAAAATGTCCTAGATCTAAGCAGGACCACCCTGGTCACTTGGACCACCTTGGTCCCCATGGTCTCTCTGTGCTCTGGCTTCCTTAGCCTCTTCAGCTTCGGCAGCCTCCATAGCATCTATGTATACAAGAACTGCTCTTGCCACTCGCCTCAAAAGGTGTAACCAGACTGGTGGAACTCCAACCACAAACTCCTGCATGATGGCCGGGATATGCTCTATCCGCAAAGTGGGAACTTTTTGGGTCAGCTTGGCCAGCTTTCTCTCTAGAACCCTAATAAGCCCTAGGTCTTCGCCTACAACAGGATGAACAAACATGCGTGGATGCCCCTCAGGGAGGACCGGTCCAATATCTACATTTTGACATGTTTTTAGGATTAAGACTTGTACATACATGTATATATCTATCATTTTAAAATTCATAAAAATTTTAAAAATGTTAAAAATTAAAAATAAAACTTTTACCTAGCTCTCCCCATGCTCCTCCTAGAGGGAGGACAAGGTTTGGATCACCTCGAAAATTCATGTCAGCGTATGGAAACTGCTCTAGTGCCGGTAGCTGTCGCTCCCACCAGATATAGAAGTCATCATCGTACACACTATGCACTGTGTCTCCTCCTCCTTGATGGAGGAATATGTCTCCCCATCTGCTCAGCCTTGGCTGATGTGGAGATTGGATTGGTAGGGGTATGGCGGGGCTCAACCCTGGTACTCTCTCAAATAATAAGGTAACCAATATGCTAGAATACCCAAATTTCTTTCACCTTCCTCTCTTGCAATCAGAGAGTTTTGTTTTCATAATGGGGGCAACTCCTGAACCCCAATCATAGAGGGCACCATGCAAACAATCCACCACCAACCTCATTTGGTTCCGTGTCGCTAAATGTAATGAAGAGGATCCTACAATCCTCATGATGGTTCTCATTAGTACATGTAGTGTAAAATCATGGATATGTGCAATAGGGACACAACTCCCTCTCTTCTAGGTACCTGGTGTGCAAAACACATCAATGTAGTTCTGGACACTTAAAGGATCACCGCCCCTGCCGGTACCCTCTAAGTTTACCAGTGCTCCTCGTTGTGATAGACCGGTAATGAAATATATGTCCTCGAAAGTAATTTCCAAAGTCTCACCCTGCAGGTCAAACATCCCCAAATCATGATCCCAATAGTTTATCATGAACTCCAATAGATGGACATTGGACTGCATTGGTGATGTGCAAAAGAACTTTAATAACCCACTCGTTCATAAAGCATGTATGGTGGGTGCACTTTGGAATGCTTCTTGGTCCATAGTTTCATGTTCCCGTTCCCTCCAATCCAACACCATCTTCACACCTAGAAAAACAAGTATTATGATTAATCAATTTCATATAAAATTTCGATTTTTTTTGCCTATAATTAGTGTTTTATCCTTCACGCAGTACACGCAACTGTCCAGTTAGACATGTCGCATATAGTATGCAACTGTCTCTATAGGCAACCCACGTACATAATGCATGTACGCAAGTCTTTACACTATGAACCCGCGTACGCACTATGACATGCTTTAGGATGCTTTTAACAATGAAATTGGGACTCAAAACTAATAATCGCTAGGATCAAAGTGAAGAGCTCGAGGTATAGGATTACCTGCAACTTGCGGAATTGAATTTCATCCACTAGATTGTCCACAATGATCGAATGAAGGTAGAGGTAAAATCTTGCTTCTTATGGATAAAATTCAAAATGGTGAGTTTTGTTTTGATTTTGAACTATTTATAGAAATTTTATTTCTCAAAGTGGGTTTTTTCCTATAGTTTGAAATCTATTTCAACTAATACCATTTTTCTTTTTGCCTTGAAACAGGTTTTTCATCATTATAAAGTGTTTTTTGCTCCCATAGGGTGGTTTTGACATTTCCAATGCATTTTTGCATCTATACTCAATCCACATTTAACCTTAGCAATCAACATTTTTCCATGGACTATGGCATTACAAACCATTAGTTCCCTGTTTTTACCATTCCGTGGATAGGACCCTTTTTTCATGAGTATCCTCTTTTAAAACCTATGTTGTCCTTTGATACTCATGCCGCAAGCTGTTTCAGGTACAGGGGTATCCTTTTAGCTATTTTTCACGCCAAATAGAGTTTCTTTATGAACCTCTTTTTACAAGCTATCCCTTTATAGGACTCCCCGCCCTTATGGAGTTTCTTTAGGCCTAGGTATGACTCCTTTAAAATAGACTTGACTGTTGAGTTAACTTGTCCATTGAAGCTCGTTAAGAATATGTGAATGGGCATCTACATTGGTGGTAGGTTATCTCTTTCTCGGACCATGCAGAATAATACAAGAAAGGATCCCTCTCTTTTCTATTTTGAATTGAGAAGAGTATTCTCAGGCATATGTTTATCACTTTTCCGGACCTAAGGGACTAAATTTACGGAAAAGAAACGCCTGGTATGAGCTTAGTTTCCTCTTTTTCGTGCTCTGGACCTAAACATGAAAAATATTTTGAGTGTACTTTGTGTCTTTGTCATGATTGTTAAACACTTAAGAACAAAGCAACGAGTTTATTGTTGTAATCCCCATTTCTCGTAATCAAATGGATCTTTCTGAGTGATCTTGCTTTCCTTCACACTCGTAAAACTCAAGCTATTCATGCTGTTCTGGAAGGAGTGTTGGGTAGGTGGTAATTTAACCTTTTTCGGACATCCCTGACTAAGTATGAAAAAGGTTCACCTTTTCTTCTACGGAAGTTAAGAGAGTTCTTCTGTGGTATGTTTTATACTTTTTCGGCCTCAGGAGACTAAATTGGATGAAAAAGGACCCCCCTAGAGTCTTCTTTGGAATTTTCAGACTCTCTAAATGTGAAAACACCAGCTGAGCATGTACTAGTTCGGGCTTATTAAATCCACAAATCAGTGACACTATCAAGCATTATTTTCCCTTCTCTTCAAGCTTGTTAAACAATGAAGAGGGATCCGATTTGACTTTCCTGGACTCATTAAAATTTAACAGGGAGGGTAAGGAAGAATTTTTCTCTTGTTTTCAGTAGTGGTAGCATGACCTCCTTGAATATAGCACTCTCTATTTTTTTCGATACCCATGTCTCAGTGTTCACTTTTCGTTCAGCTATTACTTTGAGTTTCTTACTCCTCCTCTTGTCTGTTATACCTGGGGAATCTGATCATGTATCCTACATGATAGATAAGTCTAGTTGTTCTATCTATGAGTTAAAAGCTGCCTTGGGTCATCTCTGTGTCGTGCTCATTGTTTAAGGACTCAACCCAATGTTTGATCTTTATCTTGATCCCATCATTGTTATATCTGTTATCTATTGTGTCTTCCTTCTTTTGCCCAGTTCCTAGTCACTCTTGTGATCCATTGGAGGATATATTGCCTTCCTTATCACAACATGGTTCCGTTTTAGTAATTTCTGATGACGAAGACCTAGAGTTTTGATGATTGTACCTCAGGATTCACTTTCATCATTAGTGAATTCCTTTGCTTAGTTGTTTATTATCAGCTTTTGATTGACAAACTGGTGAATCCTTTCCATGTTCAAATTCAGCCTACATTTATTCACATGGCTTGGATTGTACTGGTTCTTTGGGATTGTTTATGAAGACCTTAGTTCCTCACCTATGGACTAAGTTGCGCAAGATTATGTTCCATTTATGTACACAGCTTCCAGATCTTTGAAGACTCATCATTATTGTATATTGTGGCTTCGAACCACCTTTGTAATATACGTGGTCTAGTATCCGTATCATATGATGTACTCAAATATTGTAAAGGAGCTAGTGTTCCAGTATATTGAACATAGCATCCTCAGATATGACTTTGTATATGACATGATTATGTATTTATTTTAGGTACTACCTCTGCTCCATTGGATTTTTTAGTTCTCCAAAGATAAAGATTATAATGTATTTTGGCCATCGCTTCCCTCTGACCTCACACATTAAGGGGCATCTGTTATCTACCCAAATGACACTTCTCCATCTGAGTGCTGACATTCCCTATGTTGGCACAAAAAAGGAAACTTATGGATTGAAGGTTTCCTAAAACACTATATATGGGCATGTTATGAACTACATTCATTATCCATCTAGCTTGCCATTTTTACCTTTGAATATGTCAATTGCTGTACGCACCTTTTCCTATATGCAACCTGCGTACATATGCGACTTTTCCTACATCATGTTGCATATTGTACGCGATTCTTTGTAATTGCAACCCGCGTACAGATATGTACGCGGGCTTCCCTTAGAGCAACTCATGTGTCATACATGGTTTTCCAGTATTAATACCCACGTACACCTTCCTTTGACATTAAAAATAATAAATCACGATTATTTGAGATTTGTTAATCCCTTAACCATAACCATCTTAACTATCTCAACCTCCTCAACCCTCGAAACTTCCTTATTTCACTAAGTATAAATAAAGGCCTTGGGGAGGGTATTAAGGGATGATACTTGGAGAGCAAAGTTATGCTGGTTGTGTCTATTCAGAAGTCTTTGGAGCAGTGGAACTTAGAATCCTTTGGTTGCAGAGGATTCCTTGTCTTAGGCATTGGGTTGTAATCTTAACTCATTTACTATTGTTAATAAGGAGAATCCTTCTTCCAAATGTGTTTTGAATGTCTTTTATGTATCATGGTTTGATGAACATTTATGATTAAGCACTCTAGATATGATTTATCTAACTTGTTCTATATACATGTATAAGCTTGCACTTGGAGGATTTTCTCTTTACAGGTGAAGGAGAAGCATCCTTGAAGGATTTAAAGGAGAAGCAGAGCGGAAGAGGACAAAGATAGGATCGACCGTCATGAATTGGGTGAGTCTATACTATCCTCTTGTTTTCTTTCTGTACTCTAAAGTTGATTTCCTGTAAGTCTTATGAGTATGTTGGTAACCCCAGACCTTCAGTTATAAGGTGTTTATTCCTGTACAACATATCCTACCACCATGTCAGAAAGGATTTGCACTTACATCTAACCATGGGAGGATCCAATCCTACCACCATGTCAGAAGGGATCTGCACTTACATCTGACCATGGGAGGAACCAATCCTAACACCATGTCAGAAGGGCTCTGCACTTACATTTGACCATGGGAGGAACCAATCCTACCACCATGTCAGAAGGGATCTTCACTTACATATAACCACGGGAGGAACCAATCCTACCACCATGTCAAAAAGGCACACACACTCATCACTTCCCCTTGGAAGGAACTTTGATATGGAGAACACCAAGCTTCTCCTTGAAGTACTCAAAATTCACTCTGGCTAATGGCTTGGTTAACACATCAGCTATGTGCTCGTCTGTCGCAACATACTAGATCTTCACTACTTCTCTTTGCACCATATCCTTGATATAATGATATTGATCTCAACATGCTTCAACTTGTCATGGAACACCGGGTTCTCTGACAACTTAACACAACTTTGGTTGTCACAATATATGCAACTATCATCCAACTTGAGATCAAACAAATCAGATAGTAGCTTCCTTATCCACACAACCTCACAGCTAGCTAAATAAGCTGTGACATACTTTGCTTTGGCTATACTCAGTGCCACGTAGGATTGTTTCCTACTAAACCAAGAGATCACACCTGATCCCATACTGAAGCGGCACCCCAAAGTGCTCTTCCTATCAATGACACTTCCTACCCAATCCAAATCCACATAACCTTCTAGGTTAATCTTTTGATTCACCCCATACTTGATCCCATAATCAACTATATTCTTCAGGTACCTCAGAATATGCTTTGGAACAATTAGGTGAACATGTCTCAGATCCATCAGGAACTGGCTCAATGTGTTCATAGCAAAGCAAATATCAGGTCTCATATTCATCAGGTACATCAAGGACCCAATCATCTGATGATACATCATAGCATCAAGCGAATTTGATGAAGAATCACTTAATAGCTTCAGGTCCGATGCCATAGGTGTGGTCATGTCCTTGCATCCCATCATCCCGAACCTCTTCAGGATCTATACTACATACTTTCCTTATCTCAGGGAGATTCCATATGCATTCTGCCACACCTCCATGCCTAGAAAATAATGCATCGTATCCAAGTCCTTCATCTCGAACTTGACAACAAGTCTCCTTCTTGCAACTTTAATGAGTTCCTCTTTTCTCTCAGGAACAAGTAATGGTTGGAATCCACTTTACTCTTAGTAAATCCTAAAGCCATCAGTAAGTTGTCCATCCTGTCATACCATGTCAAATATCATAATCTTCTGCAGTCACTCCCTCTGAAGTGGAGTATCATTCTCCCTCTGCCTTTCGTACTCTATGTATTGAAACATTCTATAATGGAGTGACAAGTAGCTTCCTCTGCTACTAATATTCTATGTATTCATCTAGGGTCATAAGATACCAAGATCCTCTATCTTGAACATTTTTAAAAGTTTTTCTCACACCCATTTGTGAGCTTGTCATCCTATATAGGCTTTCATCTTCAACCTTGTAGCAAAGGTTAATATATTCATCACTCTAGGTGATCTTCAAGCTCCTCATGTATGTGTTATCCCATGGGTGTCTTCTGGGCTCGTACAAGGCCTTCTTTAATTTGCACACACGAGTCTTCCTGTCATGTGTCTTAACTTCTAGTGGCTACAAATGTCTCTTGCCTTCTTTTCGTGAGAAGCATTGTGCTATGAATCTTGCCTTGTATAACACAATGTTTCCATCTACTGCATGATGGAACTTGCATATACTGCATCCTAGACATCATCTTATTGAACTGGTACACTCCTTTCCTTTCTTCTTGGCTATTTCTTCATAGCTGGAAGGTTTTGCATCAATGATTTTGCTTAATAGTGTTACATAACTGCACTTTTTCTGAGGCCTCTTGAAGTCTCGTCATACTATTCTTCATTTTGGATTATTTCTTGAACTGTCGTCACGTTTTCTTCGGAACACGTCTCATCCTTATTTTCTTGTAAAAAATTGTACGCGAGCTTTCCTACAAGTCAAATGCATTAGTTGTATGGTTAGAAAAATTTCATAAGGGCATATTCATAATGGAAAATTCTTATGCATAAAGATATGATCATGCAACTATTTTAGCCAATACAACATTCATCCATATCTCACAGAAACTTTCTAGATGCCTTCCATATCTATCATGACATCATTGAGATTGTGCACTAATCTAATATGTCAGCAAAGAGGTTTCATTCTAGATAAGTAGAAATGGAGAGTTGTATAGGACCATGAGATACTTACCCATCACATGCATATTAGTAGTATACTATAATTAATGAAAACATTCTATCATGCATAACACATCAACTGAATATAAACAAATGCATAACCAAACAATATCATGAAATGACAATTAAATACTTATCTTTATTTGTTTCATGGGTAGACTCCTTCTTGATCCTTTTGCTTCATTATCTTCTTCATTCATGAAATCATTATTTCTTATCCAAATAATAAGATGGACAAGAGGTTCTTCAAGAATTGTTTTCTTCATATTCCTCATCGCTTGAGGGATCTTCTTTGAATTGTGAGTGCTTGATCTTCAATTTCTCCCATATTCTCTTCTCTTATTATGAGTTGAGATTCTTCTTATGTGCACTCTTCCCAGATTTTTCTGAAAGTAATCACTTAATTTTGGCACACATTCCTCGAATGAATGAATCCCATGATCCTGGGAGGCCATTCAAGGTGGTTATCACAATTTCTGCATTCTCTACTTCTTTATCCACTGCTTCAAGTTGTTATTTGATTCAAGAGACCCTTGTAAAGTATGCCTGTATGGTCTTTGCATTCTGGATCTTTACATTCTTCAACTAATTTCTCAAAGTCATATTTCGATTTATGTTCTTCCCTTAAAATAGCTTGGTTAAGGAATCAAACATCTCTTTAGGTGTCTTTAGGGAATACACTTGTGGTATAAGGTGATCCTTGATTGAATTAGAAATGATCCTCTTTTCCTTGACCAAGTTCTTCTTGTGTCACGGCTTTAGCCTCATCTCCGTCTAGAACTGGAACCTCTCCACTTATGTAGGTGTCCAATTCATTTCCTTCAAGAACCAGTGAAATCCTATACTTCCATTATCAGAAGTTTTCAGCTTCACCAATCTTGTCATTAAGCTAGTGTGATAGGTCATTTTGAAATGAGAACCTTAAATGTAAATAGAAAAAGATTAGATCTTACCGATTTGAGGTGTCCGTCCTGGTTCCAGATCTGGCTGATCTAGGGTTTGTCAGAGAAACCCTAATTTTAAAAACTTGGAATTTAAAACTTCTGATTGGATAGAAATATAGGAATCTTCAAGGAGATCTGTCCAATGTTCTCTTTTTTTGAAAACAGTGGAGGGAGGGTCCAGGAATAGGAAGCCCTAGTTTTCCAATTTCTTCTGCAGAAAATCCTGATATTGTTTCTACAGTATCTCTAACATTCCTACTCCTATGTGTTTACAACTTCTCTCTGAGGTATCCTCATATGTCCTCTTTCCAACATAACAGTTTTGAGCAGAATTGGTTTCACCAATTGGGACTTATGAGAGTGTTCCCAAGGTGACTTATTTTAGGATTGTTCCGCATAACGAACTTGTACAGACTGCCACGTGTCACTGTTTCACCTTTGGGATCTAAAACTTTTACCACAGAAATTAAATTCCATGTCCTATTTTGAGCATCTTGTGAAATTGCATTTGGACCTTCGTAGCTAAATATATAACAATTCTCCCAAGGTGTCCTATTTAGGGATGAATCCTGGGATAGGGTGAAACCTTGATTTGCAGGAATCATATCTCCCAGAATATAGAGAATTAGAGGCTGAAATTTTTACAAAGTGTTCATCACAAAATTTTCTTTGTCCTATAAAAATTTAGTCTTCTGATCCTTATCTAGGGTCGATATAGAGCGAATGTATTAAAATGACTATTTTTAGTATTTTAGGGTTTTCTGGTTTGGGGTCAAATTAGGGTTTGACTTTCCGGGAGTTTTACCCAACCAAAATTTTTGATCTTGGTCTCTAAATTTTTTTTTTGAGGAGGAGAGAAATCCTATGCTGGTCTCACTCAAAAATTCCTCTTCTGTGAAAATCCCTAATTTCCTGGAGTAGTGACTGAAAATGCCCATAATCAAATTCTGCTTCGACAGAAAGATGCACTCTTCAATGGAGAGTTATCCTAGCCTCCTTTTGCTGATGATCTATGGAGAGTGACCCAAAAATTAAGAATCCATAGCTTCTACAACTGGAGAGTGTCTTCTTCTCAAGTTAGCTCTAATTCCATGTTATATTTTTATCATTTAAGCAATATGATCTTAGGATCTTATCTGAGAGAATAACATGCACAACAATCAATCACAAGAGACAATAGACACAAAGATTTTCCTCGGGGAAACCATAAAGGAGAAAACCCCGCAACTTCCTTAGAGATAGAATGAGCACCAATGGCAGCAGTAAAACCCAAAGACAGAAAGATGATCTCCAACAACTGTTCTCTCTCTCTCTCACTTGAGCGAGCTTCTCCTCTCTCACCTATGCGTTATAGTTTGGTGAGTGTCTATTTTAAATAGAGAGGATCACTCTCTATTTATACTAGTTTCTGACTTGACAATTACTTACCAGGGCTGACTTCTCTAGGGCATCCTAATAACCCTAGTGCCCCACAACTATGGGGACTTTGCCCTTCGATCAACAAAGAGGGTTAACCTCTATGACTTTACATGAATTGATTACATTAATGATTCTCCCAATAGGAACATCAGGGACCAATGAAATACAATATATGAAATATACAAGTGAATACATTCTGAACTTACAAATACATCAACACATTTGAGCACCATTCTAACATTCTCTATGATCACAACAGAATAATAAATGAAGCAACCAAGGTTATGATAGCCTCGTGGACTGAAAAAGGTATATCAAGGGAAGACTTGATGATTTTCCAGTTTTGGACAAAGGTAAACTCAAGAGCATACAAGTTTCAATTGATACATGTGAAAGTGTTTGCGACCTGGTAGATTCCATCACCAGAGAGGGACAAGTGGCTTTTAAGAAAAAGTGGCTTGCTTCAGAAAAATTGCTTAGTTTTCTTGATCTATCATTACTGGATCTGATTGATGAGGCCATGCCCCTAAAGCTCAAACTAGAATAGATAAAAGGTGACTTTTCTAAAGGCAATGAACAGATCCAGGACATCAGTCATCTTCATCTGAATGAAATCAAGGAATGGATTGAGGCACCTCTCACGTCACAGATGAGGATTTAACTTTTCCTTCGGGAATGGGAAAAGTTCAAGAAAAGAGAGATCGAATCCATGATTTGCAAGGACGGGATACAATCAGAACATGCCCAGTATAAGAATATACAAGATTTATTGGATTTATTTTCCAAGTGGCAGTCTGCCCTTGGAAGATCTTGAAATTACTATTTTGTAACCCCATAGTTTGGGAAGATTTCTTTCCTTGTAAAAATATTGCAATTATTATTTAAAGGGAAGGATGACTCCCAATGAATAGGGGGGGGGATCGCAGGAGTAATTCTAAGAGGACCATAGGAGAAAGGACTACCAAGGACATACAAAGGACGTTATGTAATTTTGGAAAGATTGTAATTTGTTACAGTTTTAATAAAAGTTACAGTGTTTCTTATGTTATGTTTTTGGTTATGCATTAAATTTATTTCATGAATTTTGGCCATTCTTCTATCTTTCTGACAGACTGATCACAAGTTGCTTATTTATTAAACATGCTAACTTATGTATTGATGTTTCACTATGATATTAACATGTTTAATATGAATTGAATAAATATTTTTATTTAATTCATATGTTATCTCTTGCAACTATGAAACATTCACCTATGCCCATTACTGATTTTTGAATTAGTATTACTCAATAGAACAATTTTACATATATAATACTTTGAATAAAGCATTACAATTTTCATTGTTCATTTTCATTTGAGGTTGAATGAAGGGAACAAACTTGATCTATATTTCTATATGTTCGGTAATGATTTCCATCTCATTAATTATACATCACATTTGTTCTACTTAAATTCATTCACAATTACAATCTCAATTTCCTTAGATAGTCTAGTCTAGTCACCCGTTACTTCAAACCTTTCCTTGATCTTCCCTGGAGGAAGAACAGACTCATTTGGATCTGAAAACCCTTGTGCCAATGGAGGCCTTGTATCCATAGGAGTTAGTCATCCCAAACAACTCAGAGATATAATAATCTCTAGGTGGGATTGATTTGAAGGATTTCTGGTTGGATTATCTCATTGTGTTGATTTCCTGTAGTTTATCCATCAACCTACAAGATTGGGCCATCAAAAACCCCCTAGTTTCCCTTGTTTGATGTACTTGTGTACATATCCCATCAACACTTTCAATTTTGTCACCTCTATCCCCTATCCCATCAGCACCGTTCATATGACAAAACATCCCTTTAGTATCCCATTTGTAGTTTCTTCCCCTTCATTAATCCCTACAATACCACTTGAATAATGTTTCCATACATCACTCATCTAGTTTATGTTGATAAAGGGAATTCATGATCCCCACACTTACCAACAAACCTTGTTTATTTCTATTAATGTACCATTTGGTTACAAAATGATCTTGGTTATCATTATAATACACTCATAATACCACTTTATTCACTTCATTATAAGAGTTGAAGTAGTTATGATTGTATGTTAGGTACCCTTCTCATCAAAAAAAGGGTTCTCCTCGAAATGGGTAGAGAGATTCATTAGTGCTCTCTAACATAGTAGTCCCCCCTATGCTCAACAGCAACAAGTTTACCACATCAGGGTAATTCGTACATTCCTACGATAATAGTGTTCACATTTATGATTAAATATAGTTACCCATCTAACATAAGCAAGTTACCCACCCTAATGCTTTAGTATTGTTTAGGTCCCCCACCCAGTGGGTTGTTCCCGATCATCATCATTTTTTGCTTCTTTGGAATCAACAAAATCATCAACAATCAAAGGCACGTTTACTCATGAAAATATCAAATCCACATTTATTGGAATACCTTGGATGTTAAGCCACATACGTATGTTATTATTTGTTTTGTTATTGTGGAACAAGGTTCCAAGACTATGGACTTAGAAATTATAATAATAATTATTTAATAAATACCTATATCAACATGGACAATTAACAAGAATGGTGGGGGGCATGGATTCTGCATGTGAGGGGGTTGGGGACTTGGAGTTGTTGCTCTCCCTAAAATTACTTGTTGGACACTATTTATTATTATTATTATTATGGTTTATGGAGGTACTATTATACCCTTTTTTATATTTGGTGGGACCTTCTTGGCTAGTGCACCCTCCTTGGCTATTCCATGCCTCTTATGATGCTCCTCATGCTCTCATGCACTCTCATTGGTTATTTTTATCCTGCACTCATTGAAAACGTGTAACCCCCTTCTTGTTTTACCTTTTTATATTCTAGGAAAGGGAATATATAGTTGTAACCTCTCTCTCATGAATTGAGTAACCCCCAATAAATTTTAGTAACCTCTGTTGGAATTCGAGTCACTCTCTTGGGAATTCAAATTACTATAGGAGGATTTGATTTGCCTCTCTTTCACTCTTCTTCTCTCTCTATTATTTCTCCTTTGTAGAGGAATTATATCTTGTATGGGAAATACATGCTATTGAGTAGGGGATGCATTCTATTGTAGGAATATTGAAGTCCTTGTAGTGAGGTTCTGAATACCTTGTAATGGGTATTGAAAATTGGTCTATGCTGACATAAAATGAGTCCTTATCCCATTGCTTATCTCTTTCCAAAATAGATTGTAAAGCCTAGGTGAGGGTGGTGATATCCTAAGGGATTGTGTAGCAAGGGGAGTCACAACTCACTAGGTAGTGTAGATGGAAGGGAAAGTTGATATGTTCTGGTTCAAATATTTTTGAGCATTTATGGGTTGTGAGACCTATTCCATTGTGTCAAGAACATTGTTTCCAGAAAGGGATTTTTTATTTATTTTTTGAAAAAGGTTTCCATTTGATTTAGATACAGCTATTTTTGTGTGTCAGTGTTCCCAGTATTAAGATGAGTACACCATACCTTTTGGTTTGAGAGTGCCTCTCATATGGATTTATGGCCTCAAATTGGGGGTGAATGTCATGTTGAAAGGTACATGGGCATGGAATTTCTATGGGTGGGTGGAATCTTGTCCTGTTAATTCTATTTTCTTTTCATTAAGATGAGTATTTTTTTGTATGTTCACTTACTACAATTTATGATATGTGTGTGTGTGTGCGCGCGCGTGCTCGCGTGTGTGTTTTCATGGATATGATTTTTTTGTTGTTTATATGGCTGTAGGTGGTAGACATTTGATGTAATATATTTATCATTTATATGGTTGTATATGAAAACTTTCATATATTGTTTTGTTTATGTTAATATGGCTGTAGGTGGAAGTCAATAGATCTGATTTTTAACACTGTTAATATGGTTGATTGTGGCAACTTATAGATTTGTTTATTTACATTGTTTTTGGTGGCTTGTAGATATAATTATATTAAAGTTTAAATGGTTGTAATAGATCTGATATTTAATGTTTGAAATCATGTTAATGGCTTGCTTAGATATGGTTGCATTTCATTCCCGGATTTACCTTGCATGGCATATGTATTTGGGAATGATATGCATTTGTATTCATGCACTTCATTTTAAAAGGTTGAATGTTTTATTTAGTGGCTCTTTGGTATATTGTCCCAACCTTATTTACCCTTATTCCTTTGTGAATTACCTTGATTTATCCCTCCCATTGGGTTTCCAATTGTCCTCGGCCTTGAATTCAGGGTTGGGGACATTACATAGTGGTATCACATCCATTGTTTCAACTCTGTGACTATTGGGCCTTCTACAGATTTAGAACTCTATTTTATGTATTTGGAATCATAATGTATGTATTGTGAAAGATATGTGTAGTATACTAACAGTGATTGATAATGAACACATTGCAACCCAAGTTATGTCAGTTAATGAATGAACATGCAATGTGGTTTTAAATCCCCATTGAAACAGTGAAGACCAAAGAATCAGTAAGCTACAACAACAAGGGATAAAATATTAGAGGTCAACTACAAATATCAAAGATAGATTTTGAAGAAGGAAAAATACCATACAACTATGAAGAGGAGTTTTTAAGAAGAGAAGAGAAGGAAACAAATGAGCACAAGAGAATAAATGAACCCTTAAGTCTGGAAGATTCAGTAATAAATTGCAGAGAATATATTGAAAGGGTCATTCAAATTCAAGAAAAAATCACGCATGATCTAAAATAATTGCAAAAAATCCAAGGAACAATTCCAAGAAACAATCAAGATGTTAGAAGACATGTACCAAGAAAATATTATGAAAGATCTATATCAACGCCAAGAATACCTCATCATATGCCCTTTGAAGTGAAGAAGAAAATATATTCATCAAGTAGCTCAGAAATCAACCTTGAAAGATCCCTAATAATATATAAGAAGAGAAGTTTTGCATAGAATGAATTAGTGGGAGAACTAGGAAGAACCAAATTCCCAAATTTCTATGGATAAGTGAGGCAAGGTGAAGATGTTGAATCTTGTTTGTTGGGACTTAGAATTTTTTTTTATAAGCTACATCAATACACATCAAACATGGAAGAAAGGGTGGCCATATACCATTTGCAAGGTAAAAAATCCATTTGGTTGGATCACTTAGTCAATATGAAATATATTGATGAAGATAGAATATTTTGGAGAAAGTTCAAGAAATACTTCTAAAAAGAATATATCTTAGAGAACTACTATGACAAGAATATGGCAGAGTTATTTGAACTCAATCTGGGTAGCATGACCATGGAAGTTTGAGAGAAAATGTTCCTAGAACTCTTAAAGTATGCAAAATTCATAAAGGATGAGAAAGTGAAGATTCATAGGTTCCTCAGTGGTCTACCAGATTCCTATAAATACAAGATCCAATATGACAAACTAAAGACCCTTAAAGATTCCATTTGGAAGGAAAAGGATCTATATTATCAGAATAAGAACACAGATCCATTTTAGAAGGAATGGAACAATAATAAAAGACACAAGAAAGAACAAAGAAATAAAGGATTCAAGCCTCCATCATTTAGAAACATTAATAATTCCTATTAGTAAGAGAAAAGAAAAACCAAAGGGGAAGAACATTTAGATAGAAAGACAAGACCACCTGTTGAATGTTGGATATGTAAGGAGAATCACTATTCCAAGTAATGTCCACATAAGGTAAGTTCCATTAACAACATTCAATAATACTCAACTGTTGGTAATGTTGGAAGTAGTATTCCAAGAATCTATGCAACCCTAGATGGTAGAGAAGCTAACCATCAGTCCTAGATGTTTGAGCTAGCATGTAAGATTGCTAATGTACCTATATCCATTCTGATTGATTGTGGAGCTATCCATATTTACATTACACCTAAAATACTTGAGAGATGTTACTTGAAGAAAAGAAATCTTGATACAACAGGTCTAGTGCAGTTGGATATAGGTACCAAGATGAAGGTCATATAAGTAGTAAGAAAGTGTCCTTTAGAAATGAATGGTTTGAAGAACTTTGTAGACTTTAAAATCATACCTTTAGGTTCATATGATGTATCAATTAGCATGGATTGGTTGGATGAAAATCATGCCATATTTGATTGTCTGAACTTAACTTATACTTTCCTAGATGAAGAAGGAAATCAAGTGAAAATGAGAGGTATACCTAGACCCATCACTAGTACATATGGCTCAAAATTCCACGAAATATTTCCATGAATAAGTTAAAATTGAAATGTTTGTGGATAAGAATATAAACATTTTGAAAAAAAAATGTTGTGGCCCTCGATAATTGTTGCTAACTGTTCACCTCTATAGCGACAAAAGTTCATTGAAATAGTGACAAAATCACAAAGTTCATTGAAATAGCGAATAAATCATAAAGTTTGTCGCTATAGCAATGGTAAACTGTGACATCAACATAAATGATCATCATAGTAACTGTCATTGAATTTTTGTTATTGTTGAAATTTGATCATTGTGCATTTTCATTGGAACCGCCACGATCATTGATCTATAAATGCATGTTCTTAATACATATTTCAAGAAATTATTTTGTATAGTTGCAACCATTTTTCTGTTGATTGTTCGATTTGTGATTTTAAGAGTCTGGTATTGGTTAACACATCAAATTTTTGTTCTCCTTCGGTTTCTAGGTTAGTATTTTTAAATCCTTTGTCTCCTTTAGTGTGTAGGGTCATACATTATAAAGTGATTCGACTATTCATTTTCTCCTCAATAATAATTCCTATATAGATTTTTCGCTTAGAATTTGATAGATACACATGAATATCTCTTTTTAAAGGTAATGGAGGGATATTTACTAATTAGAGTTTTCACTTTCCATGTCATGTCTTTTAATTTCCTGTCTCCTTTAATATATATATATATATATATACATATATACTGTATTCAATTTACTTGTATATTGATCGATTTTTTTGGTTCTTATAGGATATTAGAATGTCAAATAAATATACTTGGGGAGAAAATAAAAAGAGTTATGCTGAAATTAAGGAAACATTGGAGGCAAAGGGTGATGGAAAGTGTTATTTCCCTTGAAATTATTGTAGGGGTTTGCGAACAAGAAGAATTTTAAGAACATCAACTGAAAAACTTTGCAAGGAGAAGGGCTATGCTGAAGGGGGGTATGAATATCGTCCCTTGGTAAGATGTTATTCATTACATAATGTACTTCTTGTAATATTACTAATCATGTAATAACAAAATGTTTTATCATTTTAAATATATGTGTTGTATATTATACACTAATGTTATTACATAGTTTGTAAATTAAAATACAATGCCCCCTAAATGTCGTCCGCTAGAGAGCTATTTGACACATAATAGTAGAAACAATACTTTACAAGGTGAAGAACATGGAGATTAGGATATTGAAGATCAAGTTCTTAATGATCCCATGGATGAAGATGAATTTATTGATACGCATGGTGAAGATGAGATAAACAGATTGCTCCAAGACACATTTTCTCCATTGGATCATGAGGACAACCTCCATGATATTCATGATGTTTCCTTACTCGAGAAGTCCCAAGAACCTCTTTATGAAGGCTCTAGAACAAATATTCTATCTGATATATTGTTGTTGGTGAACTTGAAGGTTTTGAATGGTTTATCAAACACTTGTTTTGTTGGTTTATTGGTCAATACTGAGAGGGGGGTGAATTAGTATTGATATATTTTTACTAATTTAACCACTTTTTAAGTCTATCATTAAAAAAAGATAATAACAAGAATACACATAACACAATTTTAACATGGAAGCCCAATAGGGTAAACCACCAATACGTCCTATTACTGCAAAATTGTTATTTACAAATAGTTTTTCCTGCTGCTATAGACAAGGATGGTATCAGACCCTATTTACCAACAAATACTAGAAGGAGGCTACAACCCCCTGGTTTATTAGCTGCTACTGAAAGGATGCTAAAACACGCTATTTACCAGCTACCACTGGAAGGAGGCTATGTGCCCCTGGTTTATCAGTTGCTACTAAAAGGATGCTACCACACCCTATTTACCAGCTACCACTAGAAGGAGGCTACGACCCCCTACAGGCCTGAATCCTGCCCTAGTGCCACCCTAATATGTTTTCTGTAATATTTTAGATTTCTTATCCCTCCATTCTCTATCACACTTTGGTCTTTGTCTTATGCTATAGCTACCTCAATCTAGGTAATTGAGACACTTCACTCACTCATACCTCTATGTATAAGTACCTCCATGTTTCCTACGAATGCATCTCTTTATTCTAGAAACATACCCTTTCAAAATCATGCCCTTTCAATTATGATAGTCACACCTTTTCAACAATATATGACTAATGAGTTTTTAATTAAATATTAATTAAAAACTTCTTAATCATTTCTGATCTGTGAGCTCCCTTCTTATTTGATCATAGGATTCATAAAAAAAACCTTATGGACTTCTTCTCGTCCTGCAACGGGGATACTCTATCTTCATACTTTCGAGCTTCTCTTTCTCTCACGTTTGTGGGATTCTTTTCCTCCTTTGCGGGCTCTCTGTGGACTATCTAAACTCCTGTTTATCATTTTCTAGTGCTTCCAAATTTTTCATCTTCTTCCCCTAGGATCATCTTCTAGATTTAATCATAGCCGTTGATCCTACTTCTAAGTCTCCTCGAAATGTTGATCTAACGCATAGATTTCCCCCTCGAAATTGCATTTCCGCACCAAGTTTCTACTTCAACGATTTCCCACCGTTGATCCTCTTCAGGATTTATCCTGACCATTGATCTATCGGCTCGCGAAATGCGGAAATGTGCCAAGTTTTTGTACTTTTTATCACTTTTTGATTTCTGGTCTTCGGATTTCAGAATGTGGAAATGTGCCAAGTTTCCACACTTTTCATCACTTTCCGATTTTTTATTTCTGCTTTTTGGTCTTTGGATTTCGGAATGCATAAACGTGCCAAGTTTTTGCACTTTTGATCACTTTTTGATTTCTTATTTTCACTTTCCCATCTTCAGATTTTGGAATGTGGAAATGTACCAGGTTTTCACACTTTTTATCACTTTTCGATTTCCGATTTCCGCTTTCTGGTCTTCGGATTTTGGAGAAATGTGCCAAGTTTCCGTACTTTTCATCACTTTTCTATTTCTGATTTCACTTTCCTTTGACTTATACCAAGTTCATTCAGCCATGGCGTCCTTTTCTTATCCTTTGTCATTCATAATCTACTTTTCCATCAATGACAACTATATACTCATATTTCCAACAATCTCTCCCTTTGGCATTGATGGAAAGAGCTAAATTTTCTCCCCCTTTGACAATAATGACAAAGGATAACTTGTTATGTCCTTGGTGTAACTATCTTGACAAGGATACTACAATTTTGTTTTCCTTTGAAACCAATATTCTGATATTTTCTCCCCCTGAGTATATACTTTCTCTGAAGCCAATTTTTGAAAACAAAACTATGGGTTCTTTAACCAAGCAATGAGACATTAACATATATGATCCTAGTCTACATTATCCCTTTTTCATTTTTTTTACTGAACTTAATTAGAAACAACCGTTGTCATCTCAGATTAAAGCCTTGAACTTAAAGACATCAATCTCCCCCTGAGATCATGCAATATTTTTTATTCCTTTATGATGGTTGTCCATGAACTCAACTTTTTAGGGTTTTTTTTTTTAAATATGAGAGATTTTTAGAAAAGAATCCCACAATCACTGTATCCTTCTTTATCTATTTCATCCTTTTATTCATTGGGGTATTCATCTACATCACTAAATATCCTTCCCTCATGATGGATGTCATTTTTATCTATGACCTCATTATGCTTAACATCTACTTCTGAGATTTCATTAATGATTGAAATTTGTGTTTAATCCGAGTCTTCTAACTCTTTCTTCCACATCTTTTCATGAAGTATACTTTTTTCTTGTCCTTCACCATGCTCCGTGTTTGTGTCTTGTTTCCTTTTCAACCTTTGATCTTCTCCCCTGGCTCTATAGTCAACCACCTTATGACCAAACCTATGACAGTAATGGCAATAACCATGGAACTTTTATTTATCCACAGAAGGTCTTTGGTCTATCTACTTCCTAAGTGAAATTTTCTTCCACTATCTCTGATCTTCTACCCGAGCATCATTTTTTAGTTTACACTCTCTAGCCAAATGTCCAAAGTTATTACATTTGTAGCACTCTATATCAAACCTTTGGAGAAGTCCAAACTGGTTATGATTCCTTACCTTTTGGTTTTTTAAGCGCATCCTTCTTGTACTCATGAAATTCTTCATAAGCTTTGCATTTGAGGGCTTTATGACCAAAATTATTACAAAAATAAAAATGACCCAAAAATATTTTTTGATATTTATCTGTCACCTGTCTCTTGAACCCCTCATTGGTTCTGTCTTTGTCATGAGAGGATAAGAAATCATTAGAGGAAATTTGGGGTCTAAAATGGGCCTTATAAGAAAACGTGCCAAAATAAGTTTTTGTGAGTTGGAATTCAAGAACCAATAGAATTTCAATAAAATAAGTCAACCATAATGGTTGAATTGGCATATTTGTCATTAAAAAAAACTACTTTTTTTGTTCGTATTTTCGACATATCTCATTGTGTTTTTACTCAAATTTCGATCGAGAGAGCTCGTTGGATGCGGAATTTGATTCCGCATCCAATGAGTACCCACATTGCATACTTTTGACAGACCCCGCTACCCTAAAAACAAGAAATACCTGAAAAAACATGATGATGATGTCATCATCATGTTTTTTCAGGTATTTCTTGTTTTTGGGGTAGTGGGGTCCATCAAAAGTATGTAGTGTGGGTACTCGTTGGATGCGGAATCAAATTTCGCATCCAACGAGCTCTCCCGATCAAAATTTGAGTAAAAACACAGGGAGATATGTCGAAAATACGAACACAAAAAGTAGTTTTTTTCTTTCTTCCTCCAAAATTAATTAATATTATTTTATTATTTTAACCATTATTTTATTATTTTAACTATTATTTTATTATTTTCCTTAGGAGGCCCATTTTAGGCCCCAAAATTCCTCTAATGATTCCTCACACTTTTCCTTTTTAACAGGACTCTTAAGTGCTTCAGCATAGCTCTTTGTACTTCTTCTTTTATTAGTGAAAGGGAAACTTTATGTCTTCTTTTCTTTAATGAATCCTAAACCAGATTTGTCATTGGATGATCTTTGGCTATTCAGAATGTCATCTAGAATTGTTGAACTGTTCTCAAACTTTGATTTGATGGATTTTTCATCAACTCCTTTTCTAAGTTGAGTAATTTATTTCTCAAGTTTTTCAGAATCTTGAATTCTCTTATTGAGCAAAACTACTAGGTCTTCCTCACCCTTCTCGGCCTCTTGAAGCTGGTTCCTCAAATCAGTAATAATCTGATTTGTCTCTTCTTAGTATTTAGATAGTTTCTCTTTCAAAACTTTGTTTCTTTTCCTACATATTTCAATTTCATCTACAACATCCATGTATTGAGCTTCTATGTCCACTTGATTCCTCATATGATTTTGTTGTTCCTATAAATAGGTTTTCTTCATCTTCACTCATCTCCTCATCTTCACTTTCTTCCTTGGAGTAGAAGTTCCTCTTCTTTTTCTTAAACTTCTTCTTACCCTTATGACAATAAGATTCTTCATGGTCACTCTCCTCTTGTTTTGGGTAGGAACACTTATGGGAAAAATTTCCAATCCTTCCACAGTTAAAACATTTCAAAGGCATCTTACCTTTGTATTTCCCAGTGCCTTTATTAAGTTTACTGACAAAGAGGTCTTCCTCATCATCTAGATTTTCTATTTGATTTTTGGAAGAGACTTTAAAAGCTTCTTCTTTCTTTGAGTTTTCATTTAGTTCAGTTCTCATCTCATATGCAGTGAGAATTCCATGTAGCTCATCTATTGTCACTGTTTTAAGGTCATCTTGTTCCTCTAGGGTGGAAACCTTTGAGTCATATCTCATTGGTAGTGTTCTCAATATCTTGCTTACCACTTATTTTTCTTTAAATTTTACTCAAATACCTCTGATAGCATTAACCACCTCATCTACATGAGTAAGGTATTCCCCAATATTATCTTCTTCTCTCATTTTGAGGCTTTCAACTTGACCTTTATATGTCTACAGTTTGAATTCTTTGACCTTAGATGCTCCTTCATAGATAATCTTCAACTTATCTCAAGCTTGTTTGGCAGAAGTGCATTGAATAACCTTAGTAAACACAATGTTTGTTAATCCACTTAGGATTGCATTTAGGGCTTTGGAATTTCCTTCATATTGGCCTAGTTCTACTATGTTTGTAGGGTACTGGCCTCCTATAGAAACCTCCTTTTTAGTTGCAACCCAAACCTTCCATCTAAGGGAAATTAGATGGCACCTCATTCTTACACTCCAGTATGCGTAGTTTTCTCTTGTAAATAGTGGAGATATGTTAGTGGCTAATCCTTCTTATTGATCCATAGTGGTTTTATAAAGGATCTACCTTCCAGTGGTTAAAATGTTCTAAAGGAACCCGCTCTGATACCAATTGTTGGTTTATTGGTCAATACTGCGAGGGGGGGGGTGAATCAGTATTGATATCTTCTTACTAATTTAACCACTTTTTAAGTCTATTATTAAAAACACATAATAACAATAATACATAGAACACAATTTTAATGTGGAAGCCCAATAGGGCAAACCACCAATACATCCTATTACTACAAAATTGTTATTTACAAATAGTTTTGTCTGCTGCTATAGACAAGGATTATATCACACCCTATTTACCAGCAACTATTGGAAGGAGGCTACAACCCCCTGGTTTATCAACTGCTACTGAAAGGATGCTACAACACCCTTTTTACTAGCTACCAGTGGAAGGAGGCTACAAACCCTTTGTTTATCAGATGCCTCCTTGCGGGGTGAATGAATGGTGGCAAAATAACGAAACATTTGTAGTATGACAGGAGTGGATGGCTCATGTAAAAAGTGTGGAACAATCTGATGACGGTCGATGTGGCACGCAAATCAAGGCAGCAAAGTGTCAGATCACAATGTTGAAATGGTTCCAAGTGAGAGCGAGAAATGATCTCAAGCATTATCACGAGCGCGAAAAATGAATCCGGCGATATCAACAGTGTGAAAAATGGAGAATGGCTGAAGTGGCGCGCAAACCGAAGCGACAAGGTGTTGGGGCACAATGTTGAAATTGTGCCAAGTGAGAGTGAGAAATGATCTCAAGCATCATCACGAGCTCGGAAAAATGAATCTGACGATATAAAAAGTGTTAAAAACAGAGAGCGGTCGAAGTGGCATGCAAATCGAGGCGACGAGTGGTGTCTGGACACAATGTTGAAATTGTACCAAGTGAGAGCGAGAAATGATCTCAAGCATCATCACGAGCGTAGAAAAAAGAATCCAGCGATATCAACAGTGTGAAAAACGGAGAACGGCCGAAGTGGCGCGCAAACCGAAGAGACAAGGTGTCGGGGCACAATGTTGAAATTGTGCCAGGTGAGAGCGAGAAATGATCTCAAGCATCATCACGAGCTCGGAAAAATGAATCCGACGATATAAAAAGTGTTAAAAACAGAGAGCGGTTGAAGTGGCGTGCAAACCGAGGCAATGAGTGGTGTCTGGACACAATGTTGAAATTGTACCAAGTGAGAGCGAGAAATGATCTCAAGCATCATCACGAGTGCGGAAAAAAGAATCCAGCGATATCAACAGTGTGAAAAACGGAGAACGGACGAAGTGGCGCGCAAACCGAAGCGACAAGGTGTCGGGGCACAATGTTGAAATTGTGCCAAGTGAGAGCGAGAAATGATCTCAAGCATCATCACGAGCTCGGAAAAATGAATCCGGTGATATAAAAAGTGTTAAAAACAGAGAACGGCCGAAGTGGCGCGTAAACCGAGGCGACTAGTGGTGTCTAAAAAATGGGCAAAAAATGATGTAGAAAAAACAATGCTACGAGGTGACCATCGTGACGGTCTCGTTGTGCTGATTCCAAAACTGTAGCTAGAGATGAATGGGACGCTGTTTCTGACGAATGGGGGGTACATCAGGCCATGTGTCAATGTGGTGCACTATAATGGCAGGGTCAAGACTGGGTATGTCATCCCAGGGATAATTCGGGGCAGTGAGAGCTTCGAGGATCTCCTCATTAGTGCGGAATGTTCGTGTCGTCAAGTCGGTTGACGAGGGAGTAGTGACCGAAGAGAGCATATAAATGGTATGAACCACTTCGGAAGGGGAAGAGACCGGGGAATGGATTTCTTCAATGGTGAGGGGTGCCGTCTCAAGATCCAGATTGTTCATCTCAAAAAGAGCTATTCTGTACTCGGGAAGATCGGGACAGTGATGTGAGTAATGTCCGTAGACACTGCATAAGGCACAAGATTGGTTAGTGCGCAAGGATTTGTCGCGAGGCATAGGGGTTGAATCTAGATGGACAACTGGGATAGTGGGGTCGTCGTCAATCATTTGCATGTGTTCTTGTAATGCCGGTAACTGAGGACATTGGTGAGTCGCATGGCCCAACTCATCACACAAAGAGAATTTGGGAGGAGCACGAAACACAGGGGGGTTTCTGACTGTCTTAGGAGGTGGGACAACAGTGTAAGGTTGGGGGCCTCTGCCCCCAGTGGGTTTGGTAATAGGAGGGGGGGGTTTCACGGAGGACGACGGGGTAGCGACACTGAGAGGTGGTTGACTAGTAATGACAATGGGTTGCACCGGTTGCAGGACGACATCTGGTGTCGGCGGGGGTACGGGAGGCGAAAGATACCAAATGGGTAATCCTAAGGTTAAACCGGGGAGGTTGAGGGTAGCCATGACCGGGGCGCTAGCCACTCCTGAGGGAGGGAAGAGGAAAGGAATAGTATGAATGGGCGTAGCACCAATGTGACTAGGTACCAAAGGGGGTTTAGGCAATAAAGGTGTTTGATTAGTAAGAGTCCGCGTGATGTGGGACAGTGTGCATAGGTTGGATACCTCAGTGGTAGGAGACGGGGGTGGAATAGATGGGAAGGTCGAGATCATTGGTGCATCTGAGTAAACGCCGGGACCTACTGAAGACATGAATGAGGTGGTGGCATCCGAAATAGGTCGTGTTAACACCCAAAAATGGTTAACTACCTCATCTACCCCACTACGTGGCTCATTTGTCCATTTGCCTACCATATTTCCCTGAAAATCGCACTAAAAGACTCCAAAAGGCCTAAAATGCCTCTAAAAGGCCATAAAATCATCTAAAAAGCCTCCAAAAGGCCTAAAATGCCTCCAAAAGGCCAGAAAACCCCTTTTTTCCTCCAAAAATGTCCAAAATTCCTCTAAAATAGCAAAATCCCCAAAAGGGAAGAAAAAATATAAAATAATGAGGAAAATGAGGAAAAAACCCTAAACAAGCTGCCATAAACCATATGGTTTCCAAAACCATGGGCCAGCACTCCACCACTGAAAAACTATAAATAAGTGGTGGAGACCCCTCATTTCATCATCCACAATCATAAGCATCCTGCCTCTGCCGAAATTATTCTCGAAACCCTAGCTTACCATCAAGCTACTTTCACCATTGAAGAACTCTTTTGGCCCATTTCCACCACCGGAGAAGGAGAAGAAGCAGCTTGGAGCTCGAAGCCACCGACATCGGACCAACGCAACGGACTCCATCAACCTCCTCATTGGAGGTAACATTAATAAAAACCATTATACATTTCTTTACTGTTTTTGCTTCATGTTATTTACTTTTTACTGCTTTTGCTTCAAGAACGTATTTAGATTAGTATTTGTTTCAGTTTATCTTTCTTTAATTCATATACATCATGGAACTGCTACTAAGGATTCCAGATTCCTTAGTAGTGCTCATCAGCACAAGCTAGGGTGAAAACCCTAGCTACAGTTTTGGCGACTTCGCTGTCTCTTTTTAATTTTATTTTTATTTTTCCGTACTGTACTTTCGGTTGTCGTTTTCGGCCGCCGGAAACCGCGCTTTTTTCTTCCGCAGCCGCGGCCCGACCGCGCATTTCAGGTCCTAACCTGCGACCACCCGCCGCTGTCAGCCATTTTCCTGCGCCCCGACCGCGTTTTTTCAGCCCACAGTCGCGACCCGACCGCGTTTTTTTCAGCCCACAGTCGCGATCCGACCGCTCCTGTTCATAACACAGTCGCGCTCCGACCGCCGCTGTCAGCCCGAATCCCGCGACCTAGACCGCGCCTGTTTCCACTAAAACCGCGATCTGCGCGCGACTGTTGCCTTCAAACCCGCGGTCCGACCGCGTGAGTCCGCCCCATACCCGCGGTCCGCAAACTGTTTTTTCCCTTGTTTCCACGCCGAAACCCAGCCACTTTGCCTCCATTTTTCCTGCACCTGCACAGCCACCTATACCACTTGCATCCCTACAGTCATTTCTGTCCCTTGTTTACAGAATTGTTTAGAAATTTTTTAGCATTTATTTCAAAAAATAAAAAATAAAAAATAAAAATTTTTGCATGGTACAAGTTTTCAAAGTTTTTTCTACATTGTTATGGTCATTGAGTAACTATTTTGGATTCACAACCTCACATGCACACAATCTATCCCCTAATTCAAAGTGAGACCTAAAATCTACTTAACTCAACCAACACTATAACCTCATTTGAGGAACACAAAAGAATCTTGTAGTTAGGTAGGATCGGGGGGATAGGCTTCCAATAACACCCCTCGGTTATTTACACGTGAGACATAGTTGTTGTCCATTAGGGAACCAAAATCCCTTAGTATTTTTTGACACGGTCACAACCGGTTTATCAGAGGGCCTCTCCCTTAGGAGGGTTGAAGTCGTGAGATTGGTTCCGGAAGTCTGAATGGAATACCGAAATCCATTCAGTAACTGAAGGGCTACCTTTCGCAGTTCTCGGAATATCCCTGTATAGGGAATATTGCGGTTAAAGGACCAAGCAGCAGATTCACCTTTCTGGACGTGTCATGAACGGGGTATCTTAGTTGCCATACTTCTAGGATTGCGTACCCGGTGTCCCTCCTGGTAGGGGGATTATTTAGCCATTTGACTTTCCTACTTATATTGTCTGACTTGGATTTCATCACCTTGCAGAGGATATACTTAGTTGAGTCATAATACCATTAGCTAGGTGTTTGCATGCTCCCTTACCTCCTCTTGGTCTAGTGAGTCCACCGATTTTTCTTTTTTAGGAAACCGACTGCTTCTTGGTATTCTGACCACTTTTTCGACACTCCGCCTATTGTAGCACGCAGTTACACTAGGTGTTTTGAGTTGCTTTTTGGCCTGAGTGCCTTATTTTTCGAGCTCTCCTTCTGCACACATGGTTGCATTAGGATTTTTGAGTTGTTTTCGACACCACAACCCACATATTTAACCACTTGTCACCATTGACTCTTCGAGACATTCTCGTCGCCTCAGAGGCGAGCCCCCACAGCACGGTTCACTTGACACCACCCGTCACCACCATAGATCTCGAGCCTTGTCACTCGACTCCACTCATCAGCGGCATAGGACTCCGTCACCAGATTCCGAGAACACTTTTTACACTGCCCCCACTAGCCCCATGGCTGGCGTGAATCCCAATCCCTCCATTATAGGGACCACCAGTGGTACATCCGCCACTATACCAGTTACTACACCTATCATGGGTATACCCTCCACAGGAGGCCCGTCTACCATTCCCCTCACCGTACCTATTCCCACGGCAGGAATACCCATACCTACTCCATTAGTAACTCCTACCACCGTAGTTCCCCCACTTGGGGGTAACATCCCTCACATCACCCCTCCACCTGGGGGCATGGGCCCCAACGTGGCCCAACCCATTACTGTATCACACCCTCCATCCAGTTTGCCCTATATGGCTAGCCTCAACCTACCTGACCTAGCCAGGTTAACCAACGACCCCATCCAGCACAACCCTGTGTGGCCCCCCATGCCTACCAAACTCCCCTCTGACATCCCTAAGTTTGAGGGTAAGGCAGGTGAGGACCCACAGAACCATATCATGTCCTTCCATCTATGGTGTTCCTCCAATTCCATAGTAGACGACTCCATTCGCCTCCTTTTATTACAGCGCACTTTCACTGGCTCAGCTGCCAAATGGTATATCGAGCAACCCCACGGAACCCACACCACCTTTACGTCCCTGGCCTCGACCTTCCTCCAGTTCTTCCAATTACCTGTTCGCTCTGACGCAGGCGTCGAGATCCTTCTGTCATGCAGACAGAACACGGCTACCCACATCACGGACCACATCCATGAATGGCGACGACGCCGTAGCCTATGCAAAATCAAGCTAGATGACCTGATCTTCCTAGATTGGTTCCTCAAGTCCCTCCTTCCGCTCATTGCTAAGGATGTGGCAGCCGAATGACCCCAGTCGGAGGAAGAGGCTATCCTTAAAGCCCAGTAGTTTGATCTCATTTATGCCCAGTCAGGTTATCTTTACACCATCATCCCGGACGCCCCTCGATGCGATCTCTCACATCACGATGCGCCGGGGGCATCCCACACTGCCGATGGCATCATTGGCCGTCTCTCTTCACAGCCTCATCCCTTTTCCATAACCCGTCCTACTCCTGGACCTGAACTTTCGCGGGCTACATCACAGTCCGGAGCAACCACCTCGTATGCTCACATGCCCCATCAACACCATACCCACGGACCTTCATGTCCACCTCAGTGTTTCGGCAATATGCCTTCCCCGGTCGCACCTCAGCCATACTATCACCAGCAGGCTGCACTAGCTCTTGCGCCGCCACAGTCCCAGCCTCCTTATTATCAGCCACAGCCCGCCCCTGCGGAAAACCCACAACCCGCTCCACAGCACTCTCCACAACCCCCTCAAGTAGCCGCGCCAGCGCAGCCTCCACCCCCATACTATCCACCGCAGCCTGCTCCCACACCTGCGCAACCTCCAAATCCACCTACTACCCAAGGGCAGGTTTACGCCCAAGAAAACCCGCCGCAAAACCAGAATAACCAACGCAACTAGGGCCAACAAAACCGCGGCAGGGCCCGAAATCGTGGGAAAAACCAGCAGACCGAGCAAGCTGGCCAACACCCTAATCCCCCTGCTAATGATAACGCAGCCCCCACCAACCAAAAACCTAATCACCCGCCCAAGCAGGCTAAAAACCCCAACCTGCGAACCAACTTCCCTTGTTCTGTTTGCGGGGTCTATGGCCACTACACACACTTTTGTCCACATATGGAGCGCGTCCAACAACTTTTGGCTGCTGATAAGCTATGCCAAGGACAGGCGGCTCCTCAAGCACAGCCCAATCCCCCACAACCTCAGCAGCCACCCTTGGTCCTACAAAACCCCTTACCAAACCAAGGCTTAGTGAACACTGAACCATTGGCTCCCCCTCAAGCTACTGCGCCTATCCAACAAATCACTTACGCCGCTCCTGGTCAACCCCCGTCTGACTCAGGTACCCACCATCTGTTGATGATGTCCTTCGATGAGGTCAACCTCCAGACCCGGCGGAACCAATATGGCCCCACCCCGGAAGCACCACCCACCAATAACCCCACTAACACTCATCCCACCGATCAGCCGTTACGTATACCTCCATCTCCACTCGATGGAGCTCCCAAAGCACCCCGTTTCCCACTTCGCCGTATCAATAACAACCCCAATGCGTGGGCTGCGTCAAACTACAACATCGTAGATGACTTAGCCCAGTCTCCCGCAGCCATGTCTGCGTTAGAAGTCTTAAGAAACTGCCCTTCGCAGCGTAAGACTTTACTCTCAGCCATTGGGGCTATCGATCCGCATGATTCGCAGTTAATGGCATATGATTTGGACCAATCCGAACCTCGCCTGCCCTCCAACTTATCATTTCAAGTTACTGTATCCATCCGGAATTTTGTCATCCATCGCTGCATTATTGATGAAGGTGCCTCCACATGTGTCATGCCCATCTCCATCTGGCAGAAAATGGGCTCCCCCCCTCTCCAACCGTCCTCCACGGCGTTGCGAGCCTACGATGGTCGTTCAGCTCAACCACATGGCTTATTAACCAATGTCCCCGTCCAGCTAGCTGGTAAAATGGTCCTGATAAACATCGAGGTTGTCAATGCCCAGCTTGACTATAACCTTCTACTTGGCCGCAGCTACATGTATGCTATGCGGGCAGTTGCTTCTACCGTTTTTCGCATCATGATGTTCCCTCATGAGGGACGCGTGGTCAAAGTTGACAAACTCACGTACTACAATCCCAAGGCCGCCGCAACACCCGAAAATGTTCTCCCCATGATTGAACACACTATCTCGGATAACCCCAACACAGCCGTTTCTTCTATAGGGCCCATGCTCCCCATAGTTGAACCACTTATTCCGGATGCCCCCACCTCCTTGGTTTCTTCTGTAGGTCCCGGAATTTACTCAGACATACCGATGACCTCCACTTTTCCATCACTCCCACCACCGTCATCTACTACTAAAGTGGCTGACCTATTGACTCTGTCCCACCACACGAGAACCCCTAGTAATCAACCACCGTTGTTGCCTCAACCCCCTTTGGTACCTAGCCACATTGGCGCCACACCTACACATAGCATACCTTTCCTCTTCCCTCCCTCAGGAGTGGTTAGCACCCCAGTCATGGCTACCCTTAGCCTCCCGGGTTTAACCTTAGGATTACCCGTTTGGTATCTTTCGCCTCCAGTTCGCCCGCCGACACCAGATGTCATCCTGCAACCAGTACAACCCATAGCCACTACTAGTCAACCACCTCCCGGTGTCGCTACCCCGTCAACCCCCGCGAAACCACCTCACAGTGTCGCTACCCCGTCAACCCCCGCGAAACCATCCCCTATTTTTACCAAACCCACGGGGGGCAGAGGCCCCCAACCTTACACTGCTGTCCCACCTCCTA